>DWTU01003229.1:0-10619 GCA_018251515.1 Cecropterus confusis
TATGTGAGCCGGCAACCATACCCTTCCAACGAAACGCAAGAACTGCTTCACGCTAGAAATAGGTGTGGCGGTGGTACCTCCCGGGAACTACACTGGTTCGACCACCTGGTAATTTTAATGAGTTTATATGGATTTCAGTGTTACCACCTGTTAATGCTTTTATCTTACTAGTTACGAGTTGCGACCACTGCATGATATATTCTGATACATATACACGAACTTTTCCCGTCATCAATCACAACATAAAAGGAATTAACCTTATCTATTTCTACGAAGTTGGACATCTACAAAGTAGGTTAATATCAACAATTACTTAACCATAAAATGTTTCCGCAAACAACGATTGACACGAAAATAATTAAGATATTGTGATCTACAACCAATGAGGAAATAAGGAGCACGTTGCCGGTGACCAACGCTTCGGCCGTGAACAGTCGCGGGCCGCACATTCAAATGCTTTCTTATTATGCAACTATGAAACCTGTTTTAATTTCATTAGAATATCGCTTAGATTGTTTACAATTCGCATCAATTCGCATTCTGAAGAACCCATTGACTTAACATTATGTGACAAACGACTATTTCGACCCCATTCCGGTAGGGGCGTTGCGATATCTTGGGCCCAGATTAATACAAAAACTCCGTATGAATTAAGTATAGTTGCGACGTTGTTAGTGTGATAGATTTCTATTGCATTATTTATCGTCATGTAAATATGTTTTGAATGCGAAGTCGAATAGATATATTATTGCATCATCGATATAACTTATGTTACGATTATATTCACAGCATTAGAAGAAAAAAATCCGTTAATCGGATTATTATATTATCCTTTTATAATTAACGATATAAAAGGACAATAGAGCGTGCCTCACACTATTTTCGATAAGAAGGCCTCGTACTTTGGTGGGTTAAAAAAACAAATTGCAAATCAAATGATTTCGTACCCAGAAGACGCATACACATTTTCAATTTGTGCTCACCGTTGCAATCTTAAAAGAGCAATTCAAGATTACAAAAGTGACAACAAGAGCGAGACTGCAGAAATAATATAAGCATGTAATAAGGTCACAGAAATTGGAATGCAGTCAACGTTCTGTACCCACTCGACGGAGGCAGATAATGTTGCACTTGTAGTATAGTGCTGGTACTATTCATGCCGGACACGCCGACCCGAGCGTCGATCGTAGAAAGAAACCGATACGAGAAAACATCGGTGATATTTTTTGGATTCGAGAACTTGCCAATGGTCTTGAACATTTTACTAGGTCACCTTGATTTTGCCTTTGAACACATATTCGCTCTGAGTGCAATAAGTCGTAAGCAATTACGTGCTAAAATATGTCGGGTCGTCATTAATTTTGTCAACGCTCTTACGATGTCCTTTACGAGGAAGGTGAACATTTCCGTACATTCGCCGCTTATTTACTAAGATTTCACATTTACTTTCTCCAATACACTGTTTACTTTTATTTGGCACTTAACCCGACGAACGCTTGCCATCCTTCGAGTATCTGCGAAATACCTACGTATAACCGATCGCCTTCTAAATATTTAGATAAGTAATCGAGAAGGTCAAAAATCTTCTTTTAAACCTTGTGACCGCTTAGTTGTTAAATAATTTTCGACTTATGACGCATACTCACAGCTTAAATAACAAGTTAATCTGGAGGCACAACAGAGCGGTCGCCAAGTCGGCCTCCAAAACCGATTCTATAGACTGTTTTATCATTATTGTAATCTCGTACTTTATATACGTGTTTATGAAAATAGTGTTTAATTTGGAAAAAGGTGTAGTTCTTCACATAAAATATTTAAGACAAAATAATCACGAGCCTTGGCCACATTTTTGCTATCAGAAAGGAAATAATGATTGTCTAGATAGAAAAATAAGACAATTAATAAATACCCAATCGTGCTTGTGTTTTTTGTTGCAGTTACAGCTGTAATAAATTATAGATTTTTTGTAGAAAATCATAAACGCAGTTAATATGAGAACGACCGATGACGTAAGTAATAAAATTAATATAAAACCAGAAACATTTTACTATTTGCGTCATCTTAATTTTACAGACTCGTCATTATTTACGTGTATATAAGTTATTTTGCAAACAGATGTTAAATTGTGCTTAAGGTTCGATTACTAAACTTCTGAGAATGTCAAATAAGGTCGTATAATATTTTAGTATAAATATTTGCAAAGTTTTTCCGTATAATAGCCGCTTTATGTGTAAATGGTCGTGTTAAGAGCTAAGGAAGGCAATTATAGTGTCATCTAGATACTATCTTAGATCTACACCGTACAATGAAACTCTAGTATGGTTTGTAAAATAACTTGTTATCTGAATGTCGGTTTATGATTTTAAATAGAGTTAATATTCAATGCCTTGTAAATAACAGGAAATTGAGACCCAGTGCTTATAATCTTGGATCTATATTGCTTCTAACAATCGAATAGCATATATTTACTATGGTTCTGATTCTTTAGCTTTGGCAATCCCGTATGAGATGAGAACAAAACGTCAGAAGATAAAATTAGTTGATGCTCTTTAAGCTTGAAACAATAACAATGTTTGTACATTGTTGTTGTTCCAAGTTTTTATATTTGATATTTCGTCGCGGTTACATCCTAATGGTAATCATTAAAAAATAACTGTGATTCTGTTGACGAACTTCACGCTATTATTGAGTTGTTTATAAATTATTTCTTTTTTGCATTTTTTTTTATTGTTATAATATTGCATTTTTTATTACATACGTGAATTAACTTGATATACTAGGAGAACTAAAAATCTCTCGGTGGATTACATAAATGTTTTTTAAAGTTTGGGAAACGCTTAGTGTTACGATAACGTCATCTCTGAATCAAATTAATCAATCTGCGTTACAACTTAAGATGTAACTTTTAAAATATTTTATGACAACTTAATTGCCTGCTGTAAAATTTTATAGAAATGTATTTTTTACTGCTGAAGTAGTACAGTTTTAAATTTCTAACAATCAACATGAAATAAAAAAAAAATCGACAGATAATAATTTATCAAATTTTGTGATATTTAAAACGTAAAAAATATTAAACACGTATATTTAAACCTATTTCTGTATCAGATAGTTGTAAACTATCATTAAATATTATAACATATTAATAAACTAGCTGCCCCGACGAACGTAGTACCGTCTCAAAAAAAGGTCGTATTTACTCGTATTAACAATTAAATGAATGTAGCCAAACTGTAACCTATATTTTTATAAACTAAAGATCACTACCAGCTGGTATGTAAAAGAGTTTCACACAATGACCAACGAAAAAAGAAAATGCCCAACTGAATCATTGGTCAAATTTTATTTCTGTCTATAGTTTCTGCCTTCTAACCAGTAGATACAGAATAATTATTGAAAAAAATATTTCTTCAATTCCCGGTACGGTAATTCATCATCATGATTAAGTGTATTTTTATTTTAAAAAACATTTAATCATGATCAATATGACAATACACATATTACATGTGTATTTTCATATTTTCATTAATATATTTTGTTTTTATTAAAAGTTTAACTTGCAATGTTTGTTTTGTATGTAAGTCTTGCAAGCTGAATTTAATCCACTTCTGAGAGTTTGATTGAGCTCAAATTTGGTATACACCTTAACTTATGATGACAATGCAATTATAAAAAATCAATATTGTTAACGGTAACTGATGGAGGTTCACTTGTAAAATACATCGCAATGTCCAAAAATAATAAAATCCAAGATGGCCGCCATCAAAAAATGGGGATATGCGCTTTTTTTCAGTTTAACAAGTGACCTGAATTTCATTCCAGACTTTAATCTCGTTAATGCTCGTTTGCTACTTCAATGTGATAAAAAAGCCTACATACTAACATAACAAAATATAAATATAATTTATTTATTAATAAATATGATTTAATAAATAAATATTTAAAACAGAATAGCGGCCGTAAGCGTCCAGCCAAAGGTAAACACTATCTAACGCGATTGATCATATTGGAAATAATTTACGAAAATTTAATTTACGAAAAAGTCAAATTATAATCTTTTTATCGGCGTAATTTTAAATACCATAATAAATTCAATTTCAACAAATTCAATTAAATAGTTACTTATTAACGAACAAAGAACAAATACATCGTCATTTTTAAATTGACACAACTTTTTATTTATGAACCGATTCATATAAAACAAACACTAAATGTTAAGTTAAGCTTACTACAACAGATCAGTGGAAATCACATACAAATCGAAACAGCCGTTCCTGAGATTGGCGTGCACAAACGCACAGACAAACTGACAAACAGAAAATAAAATTAAATATCATGTTTTTGGGTGCTAGTCTTTAATAAAGACAACTAAAAATTATTTTCTTCTAGATATCTTCCATGTACACACAGCGATCATTTACAGAGTAATTATTTGTATAGATATCATATTATTTATCATAAAATCAGTGGACAGTAAATTGAAAGATAATATTTGATGAAAATAATATACTTATTTGATTTTCTGAAAACTAATAATATTATTTACAATGATGAAATTGTTTGCAATAACTCATAATCGGTAATACCTATTCTAAAGATATTTACGTTTATGGCTCTATTCTAGGCTACAGGTTAGTTGCTTAGTAAGTACATACCTAGTTGCCTACTTATGACATACATATAAACGTAGTGCTGAACCAAGTAATTTGCGCTGTCGAAATATTGACGACTACGATAGGTGCTTTGTGCAAGCTGTAAACCAATTGAAAGAGAAAGAGTATAGTGGGTAAAATATTGTTTATATTATTCGATGCGCTCCTTGTAGACTTGAACCCTCTCTTTAAAATCCACCCTTTCGGAGAAGCTCCAATAAGGTTTCCCTGAGAGCATTGTGAATTACTGGTAAAATAATAAACGTTTGCGATTGTGTTCATACTTCTGTGTGAGAATGTTTTCCCAACGCGGACAGAATTCCAGTAACACTATTATGCAGTTATATTATAAATATAATATTCTTTGACATAATATTCTCATTGCTCCGCGAATGTTATGCTTTGCCTTGAGATTAATAAGCGAATTGTTCCTGGAGATGATTATTTTAGGTGGCGCTTCCCGTCAGCTACTCGATGTTATTGAAAAACGTACAAGCGTCCCACTTACAAGGTAAAGTATGTTAATCAAGGAATTAATTATAACATTTTGCTACTTCGTTTGCGCAACCGTATTTTATTATGTTGGCAGTAGCGATAAAAATTCAACATATTAGTTCATACTTGTTGTTGTGACGCATCCGTTGGTCTATTGTTCTTTAACGAGCTAAATGTAAATGTAATGATAATACTTCCAGTAAATATTGTATGTATGACTGACTAGACTTTCACAACAAGACTCATTGACGACACCTACAAAACGACACGGTGTGTGACAAATAATAAATAGGTATCATTGTGAAGTTTCTTGTCTAATGAATTGTATATTTCCCGAATCGATTATAGATAATTATCGTAATGTCATAGATTTTGTTTTGATCATGCGGCGAATTGTTTATTTTTTATTATATTTGTTAAACGAATCTACTTTCTGTCATTAATAGCAATATTATCTTTATTAAAGTAATTTTTATGAAGATAATACTGCGATTGACCATTAATAATGATTCTGTATTTTCTTGATTAACACAGCATTAATTTAATTACCGGTGGGTCTTTAATATCGTGACTGCGTTTTTACATTAATGTTGTTATTGCAATCCTTGACCGAAATACACAACTCTTCAGCATTGCAACTAAACTCGGCTTCCAAATAGAACACAATTGCGCGAACATCGCACGAATAAGTGATGCGATAATTGCAACTTGTACGATCCGAAGAATAGTGTCCTCGGCCTTTAATGTATTCACTGAGACAAAGTAGCAAATCGCTTTCTCTGTCACACAATTGTGTACAAAATCTATCGGTACTCGATAGCGAGCGTGGTAAAAAATGTCGTTACTTAAAATCATTAATATCCTTGTTTTCATAACTTACTGTAACCTGTAGGCACCTGATATTAAAATTCTCGATCGCAATGACTGTTTCGTGCGTTATTTTTCTTTATTGTAGGATATGCGTAAATAGCACGGATTTTATGGATTTGAAATTTCAGATCTGAATATTTTAGCGGTTTCGGATACGGTGACGGATATGTAATTATTTCGGTTTATCTGTTAGTTTCGGATAGTTACGATTCCGGGTATTATATTTTCAAGGAATTTTACGTAACGTTTCAGGAACGTAAAATACAAATGGGTAAAAACTTGGTTTTATTACTTTTATCATTTGCTAACAATCAATCATATCAGTTATTATTATAGCTACTTTATTAATTTTAAGTGTTATTTACTAAAACTAAAAAAACATGTCTCGAAACATATCCGAAATTATTTCAAACTTTTGTATCAGATACAGTTACGTTTATATATACAGTTATATTTTTTTATTGCGGATATCCGATGGTTTCGGTTACGGTAACGGAACTTCATATAACCCTGGTACATAGACATTTTTTTGCGTTATACGTTACCTGTCAAAAGTTTCGCGATCCTGTGTGCTGTGCTGTGTTAAGCACTGCTGTGTTCTAGTTTGAAAAAGGACACGTATGTTTAGTGGCATAGCTTGGCTTCATACCACCTGGGGCCGAAATTGAATTCGCAGTCTACCCAAGTCAGAATTTTCGTTCGAAGTTAGCGAAAGAAAAGGTAAAGTCTAAATAATAGTCTTTCACACCTGAGTTCCTGCAATTTGACGACCAAAAAGAAGGTCGTCAAATCAAAATATTCTGCCGCCTCCTAATTGTGCCGCCCGGGGCCATGGCTACAGAGATTAAATGTATTTTTAACAGACTTAAAAAAGTAGGTTCTCAGTTTGACCTGTATGTTGCACGCGATTATCTCGCGTTTTGCTGAACCGATTTTGATGCGGTTTTCAGCGTAGTATTTGTCAGACTTAGGAGGTGTTACGTATATAACCGATTAAAAATTGAGGTTCGGACTTTAACACGTGTTGTTTCAATTTACGTCATTTCCGACTGGGTGAACCGATATTGGCAACTCTTTTTTAACCAACTTCAAACAATTCGACTGTTTTTTATTGATATGTTTGAATCTTCGATACTTTCGACTGGGTGAACAGATTTTGACAACTCTTTTTTCATTTGATAGCTGGTGCTTCCTGTAGGGTCCCATTTTAATTTGGTTCATTTCTGTCAATGACATCCATGAGAAAACCGTATAAGTCTTACATTTTCATTAAGTGGGTTCGCGACAAATACGCGAATAACTCAGATCCTACCAATCCGATAATCATGAAACTTGAAATGAACATAAGGTATCTAGGATGAAATGATACAATGAAAATATGATCTTCTACTCCCCGATCCTGATGATGTAGGGGTACTGCAAGTTTAATATATGGCTCAGGATTAGGTTGAACTTTAGTGATTTATATTGGATGGATTAGGTCAGCTTGGAACATAACAAAAAACATAAAAGTAAGCGAGCAGGACGCGGCAGCGCCCAGCGTGCTGATGCGCCCAGTTAATATTACATATAATACAGGCCTAACCTTTATTCACCTCTACATAATTTATAAAAGTTTGGTTAGCCATGGCTTGGGACTACATCTTAAATGTATGCTGAAAGTTGAATTTACGTTTGTTTTTATGTTTCAATTTGTGCTTTAATGTAAATTTATATTTACGAAGCAAAATTAGACTTTTTTTTTAGAATAAGAAAATGGGTCAATTTATGGGCTGTCTATTATCATTACACTCAAAGACTAACACCAACGAAGTCTCTGTCGGCAACACGGGAACGCTCTTATGCAACATTTATGCAATTAATCGAACGGTCCGGGAGGCACTCAGCCATGCTACTTTTATTTTCACTCTTGCGTTCAACAGAATTGTTGTGGTTTTTTCGGCCGGATTGTTTTGCCGGTATCAACACTTACTTTCGATCTCGGTGAGGTCCAGCCAGTGGCTGCTTTTACTTCTTAAATACCTATATTTTAACCAAATTCTTTAAGTCAAAAGTAGAGACGTCAAGATCGTATAAGTAGGTATCAAATGCATATTATTCGAAATATAAAGACTTAAATCTTCGTATTGTGTATGTGGGAACAATATTCAATTCAGTATATTGACAAACAATGCTACTAATGCAAAGCTAATGATTTCAGCGTCCGCGTCTCACACCTCCATTTTGTTCCGCTAGTTTTTCTACTCGATCATTATCTTTGACTCTGTGTATTGTTATTTACTTTACCTACTAAACATCTCGATAAATTTGCACATATTGGCATATTTTCCTCAAGTGCAAAGCAAAGCAATAGTCCCTTACTTTAAACTAGCTGTGCCCCGCGGTTTTTCCCGCGCTCGAAAAATGCAACACAAATTGTATTGATAACTGAAACCTTTGATAAAGTAGTCGGAATTTAAATATAACAATGTAGTTTTATTATAATTATAGTAAATACATTATATAATACTCTATTATTACTTATTCTCAGTCCTCCATACAATTATAGTATTTTTTCCCAAATATATGCGACATAAACACACGTGGAAGTTTTATTTAATTATATGTATGGATGATAAGTTCTGACTGAAGTAAAAATCATTCATTTGTAATTTTTCATACGATTAATAGTTAATAATGTAACTAGAGACAAGATAACAGATAATAGATAAAAACGGTTTGGTATGAAATAGATAAAAAATTAAAATAGGGCGTATTATATTTAAATTATTTATATAATACTTCCATAAACTTAGTGCAGATGTGCACGAGCAGGTAAGTAATAACTATTATAAGTATGATAATAAGCTACAATAAAAACATAAACTGAAACAACTTTAATTAACAACAAAGATATGAATAGGTATTACGTTTCCGCCATCGACTTGCTGTACAAAATGTCATTATCTTACTTGTATCTATTAATGATCAAGCTATCTATGTAATTATATATAATCTAAGGGCTAGATCACATTGGGTCGGCCCGACAGTGTTACAGGGATCATATATATGTGTCGGAATGCATTGGCATATGTAATTCGATACAGTTTAATTCAATACACCGTTATCGTTTAATATAATAGCAACACATCTATCGTCCCAGTGAAACTGGCGAGCTGACATAATTTGAACCAGCCCTAAGTTTCATATACTTTTTATATACTTTGGAAACAAGATAATATGCTTTGTGATCTTGTTTTATAAAACAACTAGCAGATCCGCGCCCACTTCGTTTGGCATATTTTTTTTATTGCGACTATAAATATAGATATAAGCTATACTAATGTAATTTGCTAAAGCTATTTCAAGTTGGATCAAACTGTACACGATGTGCAAATTTGATTGAAATCGGCTCAGTAGTTTAGGAGCCCATCGCGGACAAACAACGTGACACGTAATTTATATATATTAAGATGTTGCACGCATGTACTAAAATGAATGTTTCTTATAGAGATAAACAAAACGACATATGTTGTTTAGTAGATGTGTTGACATGGCCATCATTAGATTAGGTGATATGTAATAAATTATCGTATTGCTATCAAAGTTACAAAAGTAATCCAAACATCTCAATTGGTTACGTTCGAAGAGGTTCGTACGAAGAGGTTAAAAATTTTGTTACTTGAATTGGCCCATGCATATTATAATAGCTTGCCATTAAGTAAATTATCTACTTATACATCTTATCAATAAAATTTGGTATATTATATTCAACTTTTATGTGTAGGGGGAAACACACTTAAGCATTAAAAGGTAAATACACACATACACTTTAGCATTGCCGGAAAGAATTTGGCAAGAACATAATAATATGTATAAAATTGTATAGTTGTACCAATACGACCGTTACTTACAAGAGACAAATGTGATTTGACAATAACACTCATTGTGGAGGTGAGGTTATGTTGATAAATATCGATCTTTTGTCTTCTCTTTTCACGCCGCAAAAAGAAACAATGAGTCTCGTGAGCCAAACATCCGCCATGACACCGCGGCCAGTGCGCTAACAAAAACGTATTTAACAGAAACAATCATAAATCCACCGCAACGGCTTATTGCAACACATCTTACAATATTTATTATTGTAAGTAACCTTATGCACTGAGATTATAACATCTAATACAATAAACTGAAAATTTTGTTCAAAATATCATTACTTAGTTTTTGAACAATAAGCCGTAGGTATACCTACATTGTATATATGTAATCACCTATTCTATATAAGGGTGTGTCAATACTTTTCTGGTACATGACGACCAGCGTGGCGGAGCGGTCACCATACCGGTCTGACACGCAGTGGGTTCCGGGTTCGATCCTCGGCCAGAGAGGCATATGAATGATGAATTTGGATTTCTGATCTGGGTCTGGGTGTTTGTGTATTCGTGTTTGTGGTACACACGACACAGGAGAAAATCCTGTGAGGCTATGAATATAGAAAGTGTTATTTTATTATTAGAAAGAGTTTCTTTCAGAATGTGATCTATTTAGCCGACTACGTCAGGAGGGCAATGGTTTTCGTGTGTATGTATGTATGCATGTATGTATGTTTGTTTGTTTGTATGC
>DWTU01003230.1:0-10619 GCA_018251515.1 Cecropterus confusis
GATGAAAGTAAGACTGTACTTAATAAGGACGATAAAACTAGCACTACTGAAACAATTGAGAAAAACACAAAAGAGGAAAGAATAGATAAAAAGCATGAAGATAAAACTGAATCTAGAAAAACATCTTCGAATAAAAAACATGACAAAAAGGAAGACAAAAAAACCAAAACTTCAGATAAGAAATCCAGTCACAAAAGTTCTCATAAGGATAAAGATAAGTCTGATAAAGTTAAGGAAAGAGATAAAGACAAAAGTAAATCTAGAGATAAGGACAAAGATAAATGTGAAAAGAAATCTTCAAAGGGATCACACAGGGAATCAAGGAGCTCGAAAAGTTCATCAAGAGATTCAAAACATTCAAAAGATTCAAAAAGGAAAACTGAAAAGAATCATAAATCACACAAGCATTCAAAAGAGAAGAAAGAAGATAAACACAGAAAGAGAAAGTCATCAGTGAATATATCATCCGATAACGAAGATAGGTCTGATTTTCACAATGATGATGCTTATGTATCATCAGAATCTGATCAAGAAGCTATTGCTTTGGAATGTAAGAGAATATTTGAAGAGTATGTCCCTGTCGCAAAGCCAGCTAGTGAAGAGGTGAATGAATACAAATTAGATACAGCTGAAGAAAATGAGGAGTATATTCCAACTAAAAAGAGAATATCTAGGACAACTGATAAAAATATTGTTATTGCACCTAAACCTCAACCCAAACCTGATTTTAAAGCTAATGCAGTTCAAGCAATGGCCAGTAGATTAGCAAAAGTAAGGGAATTTCATGCCGCAAAAAATGCCAGTAACACTCCAAAAAATTTGGAAAACAGCAATGTAATAAAACCTATAATCAGTGCTCCAGCAAGTGGAAGCTCCAAGATTCGAATAGCTCATGTCCCTTATGCTTCAACCATGTTAAACGCTAAGAAAACCATGTCCACAGTTTCCACTATTCAATCTAAGCCAGTTGAGCCATCTACAAGCACTACCATAGTACAAACAGTTAAAAAGGGATCTCAACGCGTTGCTCACATGCCTAGTGAAAAATTCATTGACCGACCTGGTGTCCTCGAACCATTAGCGTCAAAAATCCCAGCAAACATAAGATCTACATATTTAAATATGATGATAGACAATTGCCTTCAAATATATCTTACTCCGGAAGATGCTTATGCTAGAGCTCAACATGAGGAATTGACAACTAGTAAAAAATGCTCTACAATACCTATTTATAAAAATTCTGCTGTACTAACAGTCAGCAGATTGAAGAAAGAACTAAAGGAATGCAATGGAATCAAAAAATCTGGATCTGACTTTAATACTCTTCAAAAAGCCCAGACAATATCAGGTAAATCAGGTAGTACAGGCTCATGGAGTATAGTAAGTAAGAATAGAAATGTTGTGGATACTGATCAACTGAGTGGAGCTAAGTTGTATCACAATATAAGTAAATGGATTCTCACCGAGGAACAATTAGAAGAAAATGGTTTTCCAAGACCTCATGTTAGCGGTGAAAAGGGACGAGCCATAATTTATAAACAAAATAAGCAAACACCACCAAAGGGTTATTTTAGAACCTGCTGTAGATGTAAAAAAGAATATACCATAGATAAAAAAGGTTTCCCTGTGAACAAAGAGGAATGCATTTATCATCCCAACAATAAATATAGGATACGAGGTGAAGTACGGTATCAGTGTTGTAGTCAAGATGGTACATCCGATGGTTGTTGCATTGCATCTTGCCATGTCTATGAATATGTTGACTATGAGAATTTAAAAGGTTACGTAAAAACGTTACCTCCTGAAAGTGTATTAGATGATTATGGAGTGTACTCTTTAGATTGTGAAATGTGTTACACTACACAAGGTTTAGATTTAACTAGAATTACAGTCATAAACTCGTCATGTAAAGTAATTTACGAAACTTTAGTAAGGCCTTTACATCCCATCATTGATTATAATACAAGATATTCAGGGATCACTGAGGAACAAATGGCCCAAGTAAAAACTACTTTATTAGAAGTCCAAGCAACCTTACTCACTATGTTTAGCAGTAAAACAATATTAATTGGTCACAGCTTGGAATCTGATTTTAAAGCTCTAAAGTTAATCCATGACACAATAATAGATACAAGTGTTTTATTTCCTCATAAAATGGGCCCTCCATACAAAAGAGCCTTACGAAATTTATCTTCAGAGTACTTAAAGAAAATAATTCAAAATTCAGTAGATGGTCACGATAGTGCTGAAGATGCTACTGTTTGTATGGAACTGATTCTCTATAAATTGAAGGAAGACTTAAAGACAAGGTGAATAGTAATGATTTATTTATAAGTTCTGCTGTGACAGGCCTTAACTGGTATAATTGATCATAATTATTGTATTATATTATGTAAGGTTTCTTTTAATATTTCTCAGTATGGAGAAATTAAGTTTAATGTAATTATTTATTATTGCAATAAATTAGTTGGTACTTATAACATAGGAGTAAACAAGGCAATTTTATAAATATATTTTTATACTATGGTTTATTATTTCAATGCCTTGAAGATATGAATAATCATAAAATATATCTGGGATAAAAAGGTGTGATAATGTAATGAAAGGGTAATTATTTATTCTAATGAATATTGATTAAAACACATTTGTGAAACTGGAAATAACATTTTACTAAAAGAAAAAATATTACATACCTACACAAATTAAACTGAACCCACATTATTATAATACAATCAAGTTTTCATATAGTATTTGAGAATACGTTAACTGGGAAGTTTTTAACTGGTATAAAACTTTATAAAAAAATATATTTTAAAAGAAAGCAATTGCGCATACTAGTTGTGAATAATGCTTTGAAAATTTTACTATTGTAATATTTTCACAAGGAAATATTGACTTAAATACATAAACAGGCAAACATTAAGAAAAAAATAAGTTACTTTATTTCATACTTTATTTAAACAGGTTGCTTGCTTGATTCAGATCAGATCTTATGTTTTGCAAGCATTGTTGTTTACATGACAATAAAATTAATTAGTGAGTGTTCAGATTCAAACATACAATAAACATTAAGTATAGATATTAATAAATTCAAGCATAAGGGGTTAAACCCTATTGTTCCTAGTTATCTACAGTGACTTGTTTAGATATACTTGAAGCAAACATGATATTTTTCTATGCAGGCATTACTTGTTTAAGTAAAACAACGAAAGATGTTTGATAATGTAATAATGTTAAACTTTCAACTACCTTATTATTAATGGCTTGCAATACACACATTGTTATGCTCCTACATACTTAAAGAGAACAAACATTTTGAAATAGATTTATTTTTAAACTACCAGCAAAAAATTTTGAAAACCTTATTAATAAACATATTTTACCAAAACCTAAAATTTTCTTTTTTTTGTCTGCCAAACTCTAATATGACAGTGAATGGTACATGGTATTTCAAGAAGTGTAGATTAACTCCTGACCCAATGAGTTTTAATGGAGGTATTAGCCAGTACTGGCAATGCACATGTTTGCATGTGATACTGTTGAGTATCCCAATGCTCCGCTGCTAATCAATAAATGATTGTTCTACACATGCTTTAACCCGCTTCTCATATTCCCGCCTGTTCTCTTTGTAAAGTTGTGCAGCCATTGAATTCGCTGGAGAGTTAGGATTTGGGTCACTGAGTAATGACTGAAACAAAATAAATTTCCAAGAAATTTTCGCATAATTTATATTGAGGACATTAACATAATATTGATACATGCGATAATTCATTAATTGTTATTAGTCTGTAACAATAAAGTGTTCATTATATAACATGATACTTTATATTTATCATGACCATCTTATAAAATTTTATAATATGGTGTGCCCTAACGATGATATTCTACTGGTTTATAATGACGAGAGTTCATCATGGCACAGTTGGTTATCATGTCAGTAGCATTGCTGGACTTTGTGATGCTTCTTATTACTACAGTCTTCTTAATACAGTCACTATTGTATTCAGAGAAAGAAATAATTCCATAAGATAAATAACTACATTGTAGTAATTTATCTAAATTTTTAAAAGCAATCAAGTATGCAGTTCATCGGATGGTAAGCTGCCATTGCTGCCCATGGACATCTGTAATCATATTCATATAGAACAGGGGTTCTATCTGAATTTCATTACAGATGCATTGCCAGTGCCAAGGACAAGTCACCTCATATGTAAGTAAGCTGAAATCCATACCCATTAAAAGGCAAGAACTTCACAATAGAAATAAGTGTGACAGTGATACCTCCCCGGTTATAACATACTTTATACCACCTCATTTTTATAAATGTAACTGCCAATCAGAAAAGATTAATATATTTTAATAGTTCACAAAAACACCGTAGAAGAAATATAATAAGCCTTAAATTAAAAATTACAACTATGTATAATGTCTAACATAATGTAAACACAGCTTACTTAAAAGGAGAGGATTTCAGTACAAAAGCAGTTTTTTAACCTGGGTAATCTTAACTCTGGAATATGTACACAAAGTGAGTGGTAATAGCATAATGGTTGAAAATCGGCCTCTTAATTGAGGATTCGAGGTTCGAATCCCAGGCAGCACCATTGATTTTTCTAAAATGATGTGCATATGAGAAATTAAATATCACTGAATTATAAAGCATTGTGAGGAAATCAGCACACCTAAGAGTTCTCAAAAAAAAAAGAGTTCTCAAAGATGCATGAAGTCTACTAATTTGGACTTGGCCAGCATGGTGGACTATGGCCTAAAATTCTCTCTGAGAGAAGACCTGTGCCCAGCAGTGGGAAAATAATGTGTTGATGATGATACACAAAGTGGCAAGGAGCATTGGAAGAAGCAAAATTTTTCAATCATATTGATACAATTGTTTGATATTATGAAAAGCTTATAACTCTAATAATGTAACAACACTACTTGCATTCACCAAATGAATTAAATAGTTATTTATTAGACTGAAATACTTCTTCCAACCTATTTTCAGAATTGTAAGGTCCACTGCTAAAAATTTTACCTTGAAGAATTGATTGTTGTACATTATGTGATGATTATTCATTATCAACAAACCATTGACTCATAATGAGAAGGATTTTACAACTTACTAAGAAATCTAAGCAGAGAAATTTGAAAGTTAACTGAAACCCAGTTTTATATTGCTCATTTCATTGCATCATGTTACTGTGGGGTCAAATTTGTGGGTGGTAGAAGATTTCGATGTATCCTGGTTTGAAAGGCATGGCAAGGCAATCCTATTTAATGTTGATTACAGATGTCCATGGGTGGCAGTGACCACTTGTCATTAGCTGGAATCTGTGATTCCTTTATCACAACAGTAAAAGCTACATTATTTCTTAATAATCCATACACTTTCACTACCAGAAAATTAAATTAGTCCTATCTAGGGTTGATTACAGATGTCCATATGTGACAGTGATCACTTGCCATCAGATGGACTTCTACATAGAATCAAATAAATAGCTATTAAGCAGAAATCTGTGATGCCTTAATCAGGTAGTGTAAAAGCTACATGATTTCTTAATAATGCATACACTTTCATTACCAGAAAAACTAAATCAACTTAATCCTATTTAGGGTTGATTATTGATGTCTTTATGTGTCAGGGACTACTTGCTATCAGATGGAATTCGTCATAGAATAGAACTAATAGCTATTAAGTAGAAATCTGTGATGTCTTAATTAGATACTGTAAAAGCTACATGATTTCTTAAAAATCCATACACTTCCAGAGAACTAGATAATTTTATAAAATGAGAATAAGTAAAATTACCTGTATAGAGGTTAAAATTGCTGAAACATCATATGTAGGGCTCCATCGGTTTTGCAAGATGTCTAAACAAATGCCTCCATCTGCATAAACATTGGGATGAAACATTTTTGATACAAATCGTACAGTAGGAGGTTTATTGGGATATTCCTCTGTAAATTCTATTGTTAGTTTGAATGTACCATCCTCAAATGGAGTATCATGAGGTCCAAATATCACAGCATTCCAAATCATGATATTGTTGTCAGTGGGAGCACCAGAGACTCCAGTGGGTGGGTCTTCTTGTAAACTGAAAACAAAAACAATTTTCAATCTATATTTATCTTTTGTAAAACTTCAAGTGGATCTCTACCTACACAGACGATTTGTGTTGGTTGTCTATGTTTAGTTTCCAGACAAAATGGAACAATGTTCGTAACCTACTTTCGATTCTTTATTAACGAAAAATATACATATTGTTTACAATATTAATGGTTAAAGATTATTCGCATTCAGTGCACAGCATAAAGGATTTCTGTGTAGTAAAGATAAAAGAGAATGCCCACAATTGGCCTGTTGTTCTGAATAAGTATGTCGTCCAAGAACGAAATCGATGGAGGAGACAGTGATGTAATTTTACTAACTAGCGTCACAATATGTGCTTCCCTAAGCGTTATATGAAGCTTAAATGAAGTAAATGAAAGAAACTCACCGTTTAAAATCTCTCATCAGACGTCTCCTGGCAGGAGTTGACATTTTGATTTCACACAATTATTTCTCAACTTGGAAGATTGTATTTGAATCTTATAGGTCACGTTTTCTATATTGTATTGGATGATTATCAGCCTCGTTAACAGCTAAGTTTAAAGCAGATTTTTCTTTGTTGTATAAAATAGATTTATGTCGTCACGACCGAATAAAAGGTTGTCAGGATGACCATGAAATTAGCAAAAAAACGAGCTGCGATCTCTACAATGCAAAGATGACAAATAATGTGTCACACACTCACACACAGGCAAATAATTCAAAGGTGATTCAACACTGATGTTTGTTCTGCCATGACCATAACTGTGTTAATTAAAATAAAATAATTTATTTTATTTTACTTTACACGAAACAGATTCAATAACCAAAATAGAAAAAAATGCAGATTTTTTTAAAAATAATACTCTTTATATTATTTGTTGTTTACGTGTAAAAAATATAATTTAAAAAATACGCGTGTACACTACACGCACGTATTCGTTCTATTTTTTCTTGCTGTCCGTAAACCAAACTTACAAAATTTACAATTGCTTAAGTGAACAAAACCCGTTTATTGTTTATAGTTGTAAACTGCAGGGTCTGTCGGCGAACGATTTAACTGTCGGACCTAATATGAACGAGGTCCTAACAATTTAACATTATGTATAGTGAATAGTCTGTGTACGAGCAACTCATATTTTTCTAACACTAAACTTAATAAAGTTAGGCTGAATGGTGAGAAGTCAAGACTGTAAAACAATATAAAAAAAATATATTAATAGTTGATATGACAATCATATTGTTGAATGTTGACAATTAACTATGACTGTTTGTCAAAGTAATTTTTGTGATTAAAATTATCTTTGTTATTCATTATTTGTAAGTGTAATGTAAATTGTAATTGAGCAATTAAAGTTTACATATAGGGTGTACACTACAATAAATGGTCAGAATAAAATAATGCTTTGATACTGATATTTATTAAAGGTTCAACAATGAATATATCAAATTCGAAGACGATTCTTTTTAATAAGTCTACAGTAAGTAAAATTGTATGAATGTGTTTATTTTGTTTAATTTGAAGATATGTAAGGCGTTTTAAGGTAGTACAAAATACGATTAGTTATATCCATACCAAGATTTTCAATTTATTCCTCAGGGAAAGCTTAGAATCTTTGTTTCATTTTTATTGTTTTAAGCATCAAACGAGGGACTGCATGCCCACCTGATGGTAAAAGTTATTGCCGCCCATGGCCATCGGTAAGTAACTTCATATAGAACAGGGTTTCTATCTGAAGTTGATTACAGATGCGTTGCTATTCTGGAGCACTGAGATGATCGCCCCAAATACTAGTGAGCCTGCAACCACTCCCTTCGCAACGAATCGCTTCGAAACTCAAGAATAGCTTCACGCTAGAAATAGGTGTGGCGGTGGTACCTCCCCGGTCGAATTACACTGGATCTGCCGCCTGTTGAACTACCTGTTGGCTTATCTCATATAAGATTCCTACATTATCCTTGATTGATTACAGACCACCTTCCATCAGATAAATCCGATGGACTGCAAGGTTGTTTACTACTTTTACATTGCATATTAAGTAATGGTGATATAAGTGCTGGCTCTAGTCCAACATTCATTTGACTAACAATTCATTTCACAGTTGAACTATTGCTTTCCCCAGAGGATGGAATGTGCAAGCTGTCCACCTTATGGTAATGGCCACTGCTGCCCATCGACATCCATAACACTCCATATAGATTGATATCCACCTGAAAACAATCATAGACATACAATAATATTGCCAGTCACTAGTGCATCTGGAATCTTTGTTGTGAATTATTTGAGGGGATTTTGACCAGCTGAAGCTAGTATTCAAGTATTGAAAAACAATAAAAACATATTCTGATAATGATGATGATGGAAGGACTTAAGTACTTGCTTTTGGATTTTGGGGGCAGCTTGAGCCTCGTAGGTAACTAGCTTAATAAGGACTAACATGTTTGCCTCATATAGAAGGCAGCTACCGTTCACTATATAACTAAATTTCCTGACATAACTTCCACCAAAATGCTACATGTGGTAAATAGGTTAAAGATATTATATTTTTAATGAGTTTTAAATGTAAAATACACAAGAGTAATCATTTGGTTTTATTTCTAAGTTATCTTTTGCTATGCCAATCTGTCATATTAGTAAATATACTTAATCAATTTTAAGTGTTATTTACTAAAACTAAAAAAAAACTTGTCGATACAAATCATATATTAACCTAAATTTTTATAGCGGATATGGTTATAGGTATTTTTTTTTATTTCAGATATCTGATAGTTCCTGTTACAGTTATGGACTTCCATAACATCTCTAGTAGACATGAGTTAGATTATAAATTTTATCATTTTCAGTTATTTAGTTTGAAAGCAGAGCTTCTAAAAAAGCAAGAAGAGGTAAAAGAAAAGAAACAGTTGCCACAGCATAAGGTGGAATGTTTCAAACCACCACATAAGTCAACGGAGAAAAAAGAAACTGACTACGATAAAGGAACTAAAAAGAAATTTAAAGACAGATTGGTTGCAGTTGATGCAGAAGAGTTGGAAGCTTGTCGGAAGTCAAAGTAAGCATTTGTTTCAATTTTTTTAAGAGACAACAAAATACTGTGTCTTCTAATACATAATATTTCTGGGTTAGCCACTGATATAATATATAAAGGGTAAGTCTTAGCCTTCAGATGGTAAAAAATTTCTACATGGTATTTTTAAATATGTTGTATATGATTTATGTTCAACCTAAATCTATCCATACTTACTAATTTATTTAAAGCTTATTAAACTTACATATTAAACCAGCAAATACATGCAATCCATCTGATGGTAAGTGGTCAGATTCATTATCATTTGTCAGAACTAAGGTGTGTTGCCAGTGATGACCTATAGCACCGAAACATGTTCTTTTACTGTAGGCCTCCTTCGAAGGCTCAGAGTCGCTCAGCGTGCTATGAAGAGGGCTATGCTTGAAATTTCCCTACAAGACATGATTTGCATCCATGAAATCCATAGGCAAATTAAGCTTACCAACATAGCTCTTAAAATTAGAAAGCTGAATTGGCAATGGGCCGGCTACATCGCTTGAACGACCAATAACTGATGGGGAAGAAAGATCCTTGAGTGGCGACCACGTTTAGGCAAAAGAAGCACAGGGCGTCTTCTGACAAGGTGAACCTATGACCTGAAGAAGACAGCGGGGAACCATTGGATTTAAAGGCACAGGACCGGTTAGAGTGGCACCGTTTAGGGGTGGCCTATGTCCAACAGTGACCCTCGAAAGGTTGATGGATGGATGGAAGTTTGGCACA
Organism: Cecropterus confusis; assembly: GCA_018251515.1. NCBI lineage: Eukaryota > Metazoa > Arthropoda > Insecta > Lepidoptera > Hesperiidae > Cecropterus > Cecropterus confusis. The sequence goes on from DWTU01003230.1 coordinate 9,877, forward strand.
AATATAAGTCAGCTAGAATCATTACCTTTGGAATAAAACATATGAACTGCTTCATACTAGAAATAGGTGTGATAGTGGCACATCTCTAGTCAACTACACTGGTTCTACCACATTGACATTACTACTTCAGTCTTTTAAAAAACACTCAAATTTTAAAAAAAGTGAGGTAAGGTGAGGAGAGCTGAGGAGAGGGGGTGAGGTGAGGAGAGGAGAGGTGTGGTGGTTAACTTTTGGCAGAGCTATCATTTTTTTAAAAATAGGAATGAGAATAATATAATTTAATAGTCGAATATTCCAAAAAAGTGTATATTGTATAGGCATTCAAATAGAAAACATATACAGTATGTACACAATATAATGATTTTTGCAACTTAATTTAATATTTAAGATACATTACCGTATATTAAACATATTTGCAAAATGTCATTAATGTAGGAAAATAAAAATTTTAGATCTGCGTTGGAAAAGAAAGCTGAACTATACAATCACCTGGCCGATGGTGCTGGCAACTCGGAATTGGCTGGTCGTTTCCTTGTGGACTTCAAGGAGAAGAAACAGCAGGAACCTCCAAAACATGAGACCAGCGAAGTAGAAGACCATAGTGTTGCAAAAATTTGTGAAGATGATGGTGACTGGTATGTCACTTAAACCATTGTTTAATTTTCCTATATCTTATCAATATTATAAATGCAAAAGTTTGTCAGGATGTACAATTATCAGGATGTAGTTTGTCAGGATGGATG
>DWTU01003231.1:0-10618 GCA_018251515.1 Cecropterus confusis
GAACCCTTATTTTACACCGTAAGGGGTTAATTTTCTAAAAAAAAAGTGAAATATGTATTAAATATTTTTAATTAGAAACCTAGGTAGCTTTCTAAGTAAAACATATCATAAAAATATTATATAAATCAAGTTTTATAAATCTTTCTTAAAAATTGGCGGACTTTTATACAAATTTCACCCTTAGAAGTGTAAAATGAAGTTTTATATTTATTCCACGTGTCCAAATAATGTGTCCATTTATTATGCGTGACAGTTAACAATCAACGTTGCCTCGAGACACAATTCGCAACAATTGTGACAATATTTGAACTAATAGATCCAGTACCCGGACATAATTGTCAACCCATTATTGTTCCACTCTTCTCTCAGAAGGGCACGGGTCTTCTCTCAGAATGAAAGAGTTTTAGGTAGTTCACGCGCTGGCCAAATGCAAATTGGTAGACTTCACACATTCTTGAGAACTCTTTGTTTTTAGAGAAATCTCAGGTGTGCAGGTTTCCTCACGATGTTTTTCCTTCGCCGTAACGCAGTGATAATTAATTTCTGGTGCGTGCCGGGGATGCGAACCTCGGTGTCTTCGATTGAGAGGCCGAGTTTCAACCATTAGACTATCACTGCTCCTATAGTATCCGGACGAATAAGTTTAATATTAATCGCCCGGCACCCGTACTTAAAGTCTGTACTTCGTAATCTAATATGAATCTTTACCCTTACTTTATCAGTATTACGCTTAACAAGTCCATTCCACGTTAGTGAATTTCGCACCTTCCTGATACATTAGGAATGTCTGGTATGAAATATTCTTTAGGTTTAATTGGGGTGGTAATTAGTTAATTAGGGTGTATAGTAATTTAGTTAGAAATTATTTCAAGCAAGGACCTGTACTCACACATAATTTCAATAGAAGTGCCAGTGTACTAGAAATAAATGGCATTTCTTCTACAAATGCTTCCTTTATATGTCTATGTTACAGGTGGAGGGTTCGCCCTATCTGAGGCAGCCAAGAGAACAGGTCTGAACGAGAAAATAGGCTCTGTATTGCAAAAAGCGGAGAGTTTACCAGATATCGCTATCTTGCTTGTAATCATCATCGTGGTCGTCATCTTCACCAACTTTGCATCAAATGTTGCCGTATGCAACGTGTTTGTACCGATTGCTATGCAGTTGGTAAGTTTTTTTTTTTATTCATAGACGATAAGGCAGACGAGTCCTCGTCAACCCACTGCTGGGCACAGGTCTTCTCTCAGAATCAAAGTTTTAAGCCATAATCCGTCACGAGGTCAATTGCGAATTGGTAGACTTGAGATGGCAAATAGTCAATAGTTAAATTTGTACCACTGTACACGTCTACAATGTTTTTTTTTTTAACTTTGCATCTTCCTTAAAATCTGAAACGCCTGAGAAAGAAATTATATCTCCATTTAGTAGGTATGTGTTCGCTAAACGCGTTTCCGTTCCCAAACTAAATAAAAGCTTTATTTTTCTATACAAAATGAAAGACCCGAAAGCTACATAGGTCCATAACATATTATGTGTAGTTTAATGTAACTTATATTAATTTTCAGGCAAAAGAAACTGGCAGAAATCCTCTATTGTACACCCTGGCAACAGGGATATCAGCTTCGTTCAGTTTCTTGCTACCTGTCGGTACTCCCGGCAATGTTATTGTACAAAGCGCTGCGAGTATTCCCACTAAGAAAATGGTATAGTTAATAAAAGTTCTTTTTTACTGGACCGTGTCAGAAGGAGGGTAATGTATTTCAAGCGAATGTATGTATGTATGTATATATGTATGTATTGTATGTATGTCCTTTTCTTTGGCACGCTACACCCCAAACGGCGTGTCGGATTGTGACGTATGACATATCCTTCGAATCGTCTCAGTTTGTAAAGTGACATAGGCTATACGATTTTTAAAAATGGCGCCTACAAATACAAGAAAAAGAAGGGGGAGGCATAACTTTTTTAATATAACGACAAAATGGGTATCAAATGAAAGCTGGTAAATAGACCATCCTAAAAATGTATATATTATAATACTTTTACTTTACTGTTTTGTCAAAATGTCATATAAAGCGTTAAATTACATATAGCATTATGAAAAAAAAATCGTTTTAAGCAGTCGGGTTTTTATTTTAATATTTTCAACAATTTAAATAGTTAATATACTAGTAGCAAACGAGCTGTTTTGCTTACCTGATGATAAGTGGACATCTCTAGTTAAGAGACAATGCCACCAGTGGACATCCATAATACAACCCCAGATAAGGTCAAAGTCTTACCTGAGGTTGGCCACTGATGATACTTCTGAGGACTGGGTGGGAACGCTTCGGATAAGCATGTCTTTCTAACCCCAGCCTTCATACCTAAACAACAGCGCTTGACGCTGCCGTTATTAGGCAAATAAGATGTGGCGGTGATGCTTCCGGAGTCGAATCACAGAGGGTTTAAAGATATAAATTATTATTTGATTTAGTTATAAATTTTATTTTTAGATGATCGCTGGTGCGGGACCTACCATAACAACAATAATATTAGTATGGCTTGCAATTTACTTTTGGTCTCCAACTATTTGGCCCGATATTCATGAAAAACCAGATTGGGCCGCTGCAATGGTTTGATCAAGTGTTTGGTATTTAGTTCAATTAGTATATTATGCTATTTAATGTTACTTTTACGTTTTAATTATGATAATTACGTTTACGTTTTAATTGTAATTTAGTAAGTTCTTTAGAAATAATAAAGTATTGTCAATAAATTTTCCTTTTATTCACATCAGCTTTAAAAATGTCCATGAAAACTATCTCCAAAAATAAGTTTTGTTTAGATTTGCATAACGGCATTTTATTTTTAACAAAGTGTTTTGTTTTTAAAAACATATTCATAGCCAGCTGGAATATTGGCTGTTATATTGTAATGTAGAATTGAATTACCACTAAGGAACAGAATTGTAAAACTGAATACTGGAAATATGTCAAGTATATCAGTAACTAGAGGTGATCCAGAAAATGTTGAAGAGGATACTGAAGTTAAAGAGCCACCGTAAATACAATTTTACTTTCAAATTTCGATCATTAGTATTGTTATGTTTCTTTGTGTTCTCAGAAGACTGTCAATCAGCAAAGAAATAACCTTCTGAGAATTAATTAACTCTAAAATTGGTAATTTTCTGAAACACGTACCTTATTGTCAAATATGTATCGTAATGGGTAGCTTTGTATGTAATAAGCCGTGTAGCGGTGTGTTCAGTAAATTAAATGTCACAGCCAGCTGCTACAGACCCCAGTACTTACGCATATTGTTTGCAACCCGCAAACAATATGCGTAAGTAATAAGGAGATTAGGAATCCACATGGTAAATTTGCAAGATATAACTGTAACCAACGTAAACTTGCCTACTGGGGGCAGTGAAGAGGGCAAAGAAAATTGGGTACCGTTAAAGCGTTTAAGGCGATTGTTTTTAATGTGTCATCTAAATAGATTGAGTGTGGACCTTGGCGACATTAGGTTTGAGTGGCCTATTTTATATCTCAAGAATAAAAAGGATGTTTTTCATTGACGTTTGAGGGCGCTAGAATTTTATTGGTACAAAAGTGAACGAACATCTGTTTTTTTTTCACACAGTGAAACAATGAGCAAACGAGCATGCAGCCCATCTGATGGTAAGTGGATACTGCCGGCCATAGATATCTGTTATCATCCTCAGATAAGATCAAAGGTTGGCCACAGATGACTGGCTTCTCCTGTGGACCAAGCTAAAACGCCTCTTAACGTATTTGTATGTCTCCCTTACCGTACCCTTCAGGCCAAAACATCAGCGCTTAACACTGCTGTTATTAGGGGGAACTGGTGGTGGTGCTGCCGGAGTCTGACTAAAAAGGGTTCTACTACCTTCAAAAATGGTTTAGACAATTAAAAAGCCAATTGCGTTCATAAATGTGGCGCCATCTATGCGATTGCATAATTCAAGAAGTAACGCCATCTAATGAGAGATGATGGAGTATGACAGAAATTCAGAAGTGTCAAAGTTAATGTTTGCTTAATATTTTGTTTATTAGCACAACACGTATCGTAAGGGTATGTTTTGTAGTCCGGGATCCCCCGTACATTTTTATAAACTTTGTATTATCAAGCTAATTTTTCAAGAGTAGCTTCATCTCAATGAAACTCCCAACTTCTTTTCTGACAACGACTCTCAATTGTGGTAGCTAAAGGAGGTAACAGGGACAAATATGTTTATTTGACGAAACTCAAAAATTTATTTCTAACCGGTTCTTTTTCGGTAAATATTAAGATATTTATCTAAGTTCTTCGAAAAACTATTTGTCCTACTAAATGTATGGTTTTATCAAACAGTCCTCTTTTTACAACAAGTATGGATAATGTGGTCATTAAAAAGATTACTAACATATTGTTTTCCTGCTACCTCATGTAGCTATCACAACTGAGAGTTGTTAGAAAAGAAGTTCGGCGTCTCATCGAGATGAAGCTAGTCTCGAAAAATTAGCTTAAGAGTAATAAGTGTTAAAAATGTACGGGGGATGCCGGACTATTACTAAAACTTAACGTGTAAACGTTAAACTTCTATTGCGGCGAGTCATGCCGACGGCTGACCTTGACGTGACGACGCGCAGCGGTTTTTACAGACGATAATCTTTCAACTTCTGCAATGTTTAAACGACTGATCATTTAAAAAAAGATTTTATGGATAATGACAAGTTTATTAGTTAATTTCTATTCATTTTAAATAATATTACTTACTATTTACATATTACTTTCTTGAATTACGCAATCGCACAGATAGCGCCACATTTATGACGCAATCGGCGTTGTAATTTGTAGTCCCTGATTATTTATAAACTTAATAACTATATTAAAACCTGTCCAAAATGCACCGTGTCCATTACCATCTATTGAGAGAACAATCAAGACATTTTAACTCGAGAGGACCTAATCTTAGGTCTTCAAATTAAATTTTTGAGTCCGAATAGTAGCTAAATGGAAGATTATGCATACTAAAGTAGTGTAATATTCCAATTAAGAGCAAGAGCAAGAATAGAGGTGTAAGTCCTCATTTTCTTAGTCAAAAACATCATACATACACAAATACATCGATGTCATGTTTAATTTCAGCCTGGATGAACCAAAGTTAACGTTGTGGCAGAAATTCAAATTATTCATTAGCATTTATTGGCAAGGGATACTTTGTGTGCTGGTGCCTTTAATATTAATTCCAATCCATTTAAGTTTTCCACCAAAGGTAAATTATTATCTACGTATAAGTAAATGTTTTTTATTCTACTACGTGGGGAAAGTCTGCATAAGCTCCGATAGGAACCCATTTATTCTCTTCGTCATCTTAACGTCGAAAGAGTATATACCGAACTTAATGTAACTCGTTTAACGTATTTTACAAATAACTTGATCACCAACTTCGTGAGTAAATCTACATATTTTAAACGGTATAACCAGGTACGTCCTATTTAGCATAGAGCTATTAAATGCATGTGTGGATGGCAGTTGTCTTATGTAATATATGAGATTATCATCTTAGCTCTAAGGTATGGCAACATATTTGTTATTGATTTAAGGTGGAATCACTATTTTATCACCATCAGTTACCATTAAGCGAAGTGCATTCGTGTTAGCTACTCAAATCTTATGAAAATCTTTAAAAAAGTAGTAGTAGTGAAGTAGGCGGTATCTTTGGCACAGTGGCTTTAAACATTTAGATTTTTTCCCCTTTAATAATTAAGGCAAACTTATACAATTTTTTAAACATAAACACCTTCTACATTAATAGCCCCATAGTGGGATTTTCTCCTGTGTCGTGGGTGCCATGGACACACGAAGACGAATACACAAACATCCAGAACCAGAACAGAAATCTAAACTCATCATTCAGATGTCTGTCTAGCTGGGGATCGAACCCGGGATCCACTGCGTGTCAGATCGGTATGGTACCGCTCCACCACGTGGGTGGTCGATTTTTTTAATTCTACTATTGAGCATGAGACTTTGAATGATTATTAAAAATAATGGGGCAATGACTAATCTTTTTTCAAACTGACTAAGATTTCTGCTTTCTAATGATAATAAGACAAGGATCGAAGATTTAATAGGCGCGCATGTGACTTATTCACTACTACTTCACCACCAAAAACCATACAACGTCTAACGTTGATTAACTTAGCAGATACATAGGTTTGGATAGGTTATGATCTACTCAAACTGCAGAGCTATGAGGGCTTCATTTATTCATTAATGTGTATTTATGAGTATAAGCGATTGTAATAATAGGTAGTAGATTTTTTATGAAAAATCTTATTCTTCCTATTTTCAGAAGTACCAATGGTGCGCCTACTCCCTGGTTCTGATGGCGGTTTTCTGGGTGACGGAATGCATTCCATTAGCCATCACGTCATTCATACCTGTTATAATTTTTCCTCTAACTGGAGTTATGAATACAGCGACCACTTGCAAATGTTATGTGAACGTAAGATTACATAACAATAAAATTTAATTACCTTAATAGCTTCTAGATTTAGGGAGCGAATTTGAAATGAAATCTTGAGAATGAACTGTAGCGATGTCATGTTGCATTGGTATAATTCTCTATGGCACCCATATTGTAATGACTATTGCAATGACATTTTTTTAAGTAGATATACTGTTTAGAATTTAGTAAATTTTTTTTCGGGGACTAAAACCATCTGCATATTTTATAAAAACGAAATATTACTAGTGTGAGTATAATTTCATAAACAGTTTAACGTATATCTTCATTTTTTTGTTAAAGGACACCGTTATAATGTTCCTAGCAAGCATGCTACTTGCGTATTCAGTGGAGCAGTCTGGTCTTCATAACCGTTTGGCGCTGTGTGCTATTCGGGCCATAGGTTATTCCCATTACAGGCAAGTGAAATATACTGCTTTATATGCCCATAATTTAGTACTTAGGTATTGTTGGAACTATTTAAGAAGGATTAGGTATTTTGATTAAATAATGTACTATGATAATTTCAATGTTTCCGGGCCGTGAACGTGATTCTAACGCTTTCTCGTGACCCGGCATCGTACGTCGAACGGTAGGAGTCCAACTTATTCTTACTGCAGCCCCGGGGATCCGTGAGGATTTCTCCGCGTTAAAAAATAACTATGATAGTTAATTTAATAGTATTTCACAATGTAGATCCAAAAAATGATTAAAATAAATCTATTTTCATTTTTGTGAGTGGCCAGAGATATTGGAATAATTTAATTGAAAATTCAATACTGACTACCTCTAGGAACTAATTTATACCTAATTTGATTATTAATGTTTTTTTAGGCTACTGTTTGCTATGTCCTTCATAACGATGTTTATTTCAATGTGGATAACTAACACGGCAGCGACTACAATGATGGTGCCTATTAATTTTGCTGTACTGAAGGTTTTTGAAGAAGTGAGTATTTAAAGTGGACGAACCTTTCGCAATGAGTCGAAACTCCGAAGGCAACATTTCCACCCATATTCCTTATAACACATGAAACTTAGTCTTTAGGAATTTGCGGCCGACTTTGGATGGAACTCGTTCTATTTTTTTTGTGGTTGAGAACAAATGGGTATTTGAGATCACTTACCATCGGTATGGTATGATAATAAAATTATTTAATCAAATTATTTAATTCAAAAAAAACAGTTTTATTGACATTATGCAATATTGCAGAATTGTATATAATAATGTTTTCAATTATTATGGATCATTTTTCGATCAGAAGCATATTCCATCGAGGCCAACCAATACAATAAATAAACATTGAATAATTATGATTTTGTTATAGTATGGAAGTAGCAAACGAGCATGCAGCCCACCTGATGATAAGTGGCTATTCCCGCCCATAGACGTCTGTAATCAACCCTAGGTAAGACCAAAGTCTCACCTAAGGCTAGCTACCCCTGAGGACTGAGATGGAATGCCTCGGAAAAGTATGTCTCCCTTACCACACCCTTCAGACCAGAACACAGCAGCGCATAACACAGCTGTTATAAGGCACAAATACATGTGGCGGTGGTGCTCCCGGAGTCGAACCACAAAAAGTTCTACCATCTTCAAATTGCATGCTCGTTAGCTGCTTCAATCACATAAAAATATATCAGAACGTTCATATGATAAACCAAACATGACTGTTATTGCAACTATAATGAGCTGCAAGCCACTTCATCATAATTAATTGGCTTTAACTGAAGATGGACTAACTACTGAATTATTTATTGAATAATTGAGTTACAGAGGTTTTGCTATCTATTGTGTCAGTGTTATAATTAGTTGTACATGGTGATATACGTCAATTAGAATTGTAATAATACTAGGTGAAAACCCGGCTTCGCTCGGTTGCAATGTGTTTCATACATAATCTTTTACAAAATGTAGGTAGATCTTTTTTATAGTTATAATCAACTAAAAGGTATTATACCATAGAGCTGAGCAGATACTCATAAAAGCTGCCAGTCCTAGCGGACCACTTGTAGAAGCTAGTTTGCAGATTAATAAACTGGTCCCAATGCTAGCGACACCCAAGTTCAAATACCGAGAATATGTATGAGAACCTACACACGTTTGTAAAGCTATTTAGAATAAATATCAAAACTATGTAAGGTAATTAACGCCGCTAGATGGCAGTTTCTCGTATTATTAAGTGAATCGGCTTTAAAGTATTCAAGATGGCATCCGAGTGGCCAATATAGCGACATATTTTCACAATTAGAATTTAACAAAATACTCGACAATCCGAATTTTGCGGATATATGTTGCTGACTGGAAATCAATATTTTTTTTATGTTTTATTATTTAGGTAAAGTTTCAATGAAGTCTACCGTGCCCCTTGACATATATTAATATATTAATAGATATTAACATATTAATAGATATGACAGTATCTTACTAATGTTATTAAGGCGAGAGTTTGAGAGGCGGTATCTGTATTTGTTACTCTTTCACGCAAGTAATTCCTTTGAAGTGATTGTTTGGATGAAATTTGACACACAGTTTGTGAGCTGAAATAACACATAGAACACATTACCGTTGTAAATGTGACCGAAACGACGGAGCCGCAGGAGTAATCTAGTTATTGTTATAAATAGGACATATTTATAGCATAGGCGGCAATAGGTATAGTGGCGCTCTGTAATTTGTTACTTTAAAAGAAGTGGCAATTTACACAAAAAATATGAAATATTTTTTTTCATCAAGCTTTTTGTAACGTCATTGTATTATTTGTATTCCTCTCAGAAAAATGTCTACACAAAATCTTGAAAAAAAAAAACAGAATTTTCAGAACATAATTTATACAGACAAGACAGACATCTGAGTGATGAGTTTAGATTCTGTTCTGGGTAGGAAGTGTGTGTGTATTCGTCTTTGTGTGTCAATGACACCCACGACACAGAATTAAAATTGTAGCGTAGGGCTATAAGTATAGAAAGCGTTTTTTAGATATGTAATGTACACCTAATGTGGCTACTACAATCACGGTACAATTCAAGTCGTATAAATCTATATGTATATCAGTCCCCTGACCGTACTACATGAGTCAGGGTCATACCTGGAGGAAGCCAAGGAGCAGGGCGCAGACGCTCTGGTCACAGCCTCAGTGCTGGAGGCACTGGAAGCCACCGAGGTGTTGGATCGGGACCTCCTGGACCGGAGAGAGTCACCTCTGTTCACCACACCTTTGCCTGTAAGTGAGAAACAAATAAACATCCGAAAATAAATGATTTTGGGTAGTAGGTAGCCAGCCAGCCAGGTGGTAGGTAGTGTAGTTCGATCGGGGAGGTACCATAGCTGCACTTTCTAGGGTGATGAAGTTCTTGCGTTTTGATGGAAGGGTGTAGTTGCCGATTCATTGTATATGAGGTGAACATCTTCCATCCATAGTCTTCAGGAGTGACAACGCATTTATAATCGACTTCAGGTAGGACTCACGACCTATATGAGGTCGCTTACAGATGTCCGTACGGCAGTAAACACTTACCATCAGATGAACTGCATGCTCGTTTGCTCCTTTAATCTATTAAAAAATGTAAAATTGCTCACCATATCGGTTTGACACGTGTGGAACCCACCAACGTCACGGGTTCGATCCCCGAATTTAGATTGAATTTAGATTTCTGTTCTGGGTCTGGGTGTTAGTGTGTTCGAGTTGTGTGTCTATGGTACCCGTGATACAGGAGAAAAACCTACTGTGGGGCTATGAGTGTAAAATGACCCGCGGTTTAACCCACGTTTAAAAAAATCACAACTGACGAAATAAATTTAAATGAAACAAAGATTAAAATTTACGAAAAGATATGGACTATGAAGATCAATATAACTCTTTGAATTAATTCATTACTTTAGGTTTGATACGATTTCAAATATATAGACAAATTGATTGATAAGAAGACAGATGATCTGTAATGCAAATAATATTGGAATTATTTTTGAGGTTTTTTGATGTATTCGTTAAAATGCCTGGTCTATTTTATAACCGTCTTCTTTGAAGCAACTATCGAGTCAGTTCCCCTTAGTACGAGTTTATATTTACGTTTATTTAGTACGAATTTATTATTTACGAAGATCCACGTGGCGGAGCGGTC
>DWTU01003232.1:0-10618 GCA_018251515.1 Cecropterus confusis
GAAAATTCTTGGAGTCACTTTTTAATCTTAAATTAAAAATGCTCTGAACTTTCTGTATTTATTTAAGACTTCTTATGGCAGCTTTCGTTATGATTTGTAAACTAGAATTACAGTTTAGAAAAGTTGACGTAAGTAATATAGATTTACCTTCTCAAGAATACGTAGTATTACTATTTATGAGATATAGCAGTAATATTTTGTAATCACTTGTATGGTGTTGAAAGAATAATTTTAAAATCCTCAACATCACCCTGCATAGTTATAATATCTGTGCTCAATATTACGCATTCTCAAATGCAATGACCACCAGTAAAAAGGGATGAAACCGTGATGAAAGGATCGATACGATAGATGTTGTCTAAATTCAGAATAAAGAATTATTTGATTTATACTCGTACTATTTTCCAAGATTTCATTCAAGTTTCATCCATGAACCAGTACCTTCTTCTTTGAGATGATTGATGACTATCTCCCAGATTGTAATCAATAAAAGGATACATTTATTGAATCAACTCGTTACATTTACATTACGAGAAGGATTTTAAACATACATATACTTAAACACATTTTTACGTTAACTTACAAACGAGTGGAATGATTTGCTTATTAATATTAGTGTTTGATTTAAAAATATTAACGTTGAAAGCGTTAAAATATTCCAATGTTGTATCGCACAGTAAACTGAATGGATTGCTCTCAATAGAATGCAATAATTGAGTTGAATACTGTTCAAGTACTTAAGTGATACTCTGTTCTACCACTTACCAGAGATCAGATCGCATACCAATGTAGTTCCAACTAATTGCTGTATTAGGTAGGCTAACATGCTTGTTGTTGCATTTACAACTACAGCTACTTTAGGAAGGATCTTGGTTTGTCTAATTTGTGTACTACATCTAAATTTATTCCTTCCAATTTAGTCCATAATTATTAATTGCGGATATATTTTAATGTTCGATGGATTCTACTTTTGATTGCCTGTGTATTGACTTTGTGTGTCTATGTGAATGATTATTATATAGACACAAAGACGAATACCCAAAGCTATATCAGAATATTAGATATATCAATTTAAGGTTATCCTGGAAGAACATAGAAGCCAAAAGCGTCCTTGTTATAACATTTAAAATTTTTTATCTTAACAATCACGTTTGCATTTATTGAGATTTATTGTAATCTCCTATACTATTAATTATTACATATAGGTATTATGATTTAATATCATATATACTATTATTATAATTTTCAATACTATTATATCATTGAAAGTTTCAATTCAACAATCTCTAATAGCAATATATTGTTGGGAAAGGAAGATTACTCCAGCTGATAACAAACCCTAAACTAATACGTTACACAAATCTACGGGTATGGTTAGAAAATAAACGTAGTTTCACCTCAATTGTGTGTCCACAACCCACACAAGGTTTGCGGAATTCCTGCGAAGGGTCGAGCACATGTTTGGCGTCCAAACATCTCGTGTCCGATATTTGAATTCGTTGCCTTAATGGTTTCAGAATCTACGATGACTTAGTTTCCTCAATCGTGAATAGTTCTCATGTTGATCGTCATATTATTATCTCACTGCCGGATATAGTAATCATAGTTCACGAATAGTCTTGTTTAATATAATCACTTTACATGTAAGTATTATGTAAAGTTTTCCGAGTTTATGTTGCTTCTCTTATAGAAGGACGGTTCTTGCGTTGTGAAGAGTTGTCTAGGAAGATTGTGGATGCTGGGAGACTTATAAGTTACCCTTTTTTATCAGACTGAAGTAGCTAACGGCTATGTCCACCTATTGGTAAGTGGTAACTACCGCCCATGGAAATCTGTAAGCAACTTCATATAGAACAAGGGTTCTATATGAAGTCGATCAAAGATGCTGTTCCCGGGGACTAAGATGATCGCCTCATATATAAGTGAGCCCTATCCTAGATGACTACAGATGCATTACCTGTAATCAACTTTAGCTAGAATCTCTATTTTATATAGAGTTTGTTACAGATGTCCATAAGCGACAGTGACCACTTACCATCAGGTTGAATGCACAAGTTGCAGTTCTGGTTTCAATTAATTACAAACAATATGACAGATTCAATTATGACCTCGAAAGTGTTTCTTATTAATGTTACCTTATATATTATTCTTCTTAGATAAGAATAAACAATATCTTAATCTGTTGGTATCGGAAATGTCGGCGATACTTACTAGGTCTTATCTTCCAATTTGTTAAGTTATCTTAAGTTAGACAATAACAACAAATTAGTAACACCGACACAATTATCATCATTAACTAAGATTAATATTCGATAGTGCTCGCAAAAATGGTTTAATTTGGCTGTTTCCAGAGGTATCACTGAACCAGATCACGTATGAAGATACACACTGAGGGATGTCCTAAAATTTCTACGATGAGCAAGCAGGTCAGTTAAGACCATTTTTAATCTCAACATAACATTTGCAGACGCTTTATGCTTATGATACAATAACAAAATTGCCTAACATGGACCAAAGTATAAAAATCCCATATATAACAGTTTTTATTAATTAAAATCCAGTATGCGTCAAAGGATCAAAGTGACTCGGTTCTTCGTCGTCTAGATAAAGAGCACTATCACGTAAAGCCTTATTAAGTATAGCGTTGTTCACTCGATACGGCTCTAACGTAATGTGCACTTAGAAGGTAAATCTCGCAACATTAATATTGAAGACGATCAGTTTATCAATCATATCAGAATTCGTACGTATGTAATAATTTATTGGCTCACATATTGTTTCTTTCTTTAAATGATCAGATTAGGGTATTAGTGACTACTTAAATAAATATGGACGCTATTTTATTATGCTTTCTTTTATAGATGAGTATTGGTATAGTTTACATGGAGTCTTAATATATTTTTAATTACTTAATAGTCAAACTGCAGAGAAGAATACAACAAAGAAAAACTTAAAGGCACAATCAAATATAGCATTATCTTCAGTGACTGTTTGTTTATTTGTTGGATGAATTTCGAAGATCCAATTTAATCCTTGCTAAACAGCTTCAACGTCTTATACCTACGCCAGACTAAATTTAGAAATCTTCCAAATTATAATAATTTACCAAAGCTAGAGAATCACGCAAATTATCTTAATTCGTTATTCAATCAACTTCGTCGACGAGGTTTATTCAAATTATTTTTGATAAACAAATTAAGGCTGGTGGGTTTTACTTCTTTTGTACATATAAATTATTTTTGGTATGTTGGGGAGTCATTTTCAGACAAGAAAGCGAAATTCATTTGAAATGTTATTTTACTATCCCCTAATTTGCCAGCTATTCATCGATGTAATTTGAAAGATAGTCAACATCACAGAATTTCTGTTTTGACTTTTATGTAATGTTCTGAAAATAATTCAATTATATTCAATTATATTCAATTATATAAAAAACATGAAAGGTAAAAATAATGATGTTAAGATTAATTTTCAATGTATAATTCTTCAATCCCCTTAGGAGCAATAAATAAAAAATTGTACATTTGTAATGATTCTTATCATTACTCTCACTATTTGTAAACCCTGTTTTTATTCATTGACAAGTTCGACAGGCTTTACAAATGCAATTTAACCTTCGTTGTTAACAATTTAGGCATCTTTTAAAGGTAGAGTGTTTACATGGAAAATATTAGTTTCATAAGCTTTTATAGGAGCTTCAACAAACTATGAACCCTGTGTAGGTATGTACTTAACGAAATAAATTATAACTGTTACACATTTCATCTGCATAATTTCGCGCTTTGCTTTGCATAACGATTTCAGAGACTGAATAACAACAAAATTTGCTCTTGCATTTATACTTATTCTATAACATAGAACTTAAGTACTAATATACTTTTTTATATAATTGCATTTACATATAACGAATAACATTAGTAAGTTTTATAATTTTAAACAAAAGCAGGGTTAGTTTGCGAAATAAAGTAATACAGGCAGAATGATGCATTTAATCCGTCTTGTAGGATTATGTAAAGCTTTTTCCTATTTTCGATTTACTAAGGAACGTAACAGTTTCGAAAAAGGTCTTATTAAAGGTCATAAAAGTGTCTAAGACTGAAATGAAGCTACAACGACAACTCAATCCTGTGATCACTTACGATTTCTCGCTTATTACTGGTCGACATCCATATAACAATCCGGTCTCATGACTGTAATGGCACTCGACATTACAAAAGAGAAGCAGCGAGTCTTCCACAAGATACCTACACCACGTGCGATGCGGGCGGGTACCAAACGTCTAACTGCGCGGTTTGGATGCGCAGTCGCCCTTAACCATACCCTCTTATTAATACTACCTACATGACCTCTTAAACAAAGGACCCCAATCAATTTAGGTCAAATTACTGAATAATTAAGTTACATTGAGCTATAGATTGCAGTACAGCAAGTAATTGACTCAACTTCCCAAACACCAAAACTATGCTTATGGCTCAACACTGGCATATGACGCGGCAAAAGAAGAAAAACGCGCAATATGCGCCGAAAAGAGACGGAAATATGCCGATTAGCCGTTTGATGGAGGGAGATAGCTGCAGTCATTTTGTAAGCTGATAACCAGAGGCAGCGAACGGAGCGAGGGGAACCATATTCTCGCGCGACTCTGCATGAATGTAATGAATTAAGATTCAATGGCACCAGCAAGACTATAGTTGCGTTTGAATAGCTTTCCAGACAAAAGCTCAGCGAAGTATAATTTTAAATAGTAAAATTTAAAACATGAATATTAACAAGCAACGAATTCTTATCTATTGTGATCTCGTTGTTATGTATCTTGCTACTGGAAACTAATTGG
This sequence comes from Cecropterus confusis, assembly GCA_018251515.1. NCBI lineage: Eukaryota > Metazoa > Arthropoda > Insecta > Lepidoptera > Hesperiidae > Cecropterus > Cecropterus confusis. The sequence continues at coordinate 4,835 of DWTU01003232.1, forward strand.
ACTCGCTATGTAACTGGACAGGAAGTTCCTAATGACACAAACAATACTTGCGCTCTTCTGAATAACCTCAAATGAAACAAGATTTAAAATATTACACAAAGAAACTTAGAGAAAATGATCAAATGTAACTCAAGAACTTACTGACCTAAGAAATTAATGTAAGAAGAAGTAGAAAGCTTCTTACTTAGAGAATCAAAAACGACGTGATTCACATTGATTCCAGGATACATCCTAATACTAAATACATGCGCTGCGATATAAAGGGAGATTTAAAACAAAGCGCTGTTTATCGCGAATAAAATGAAAGTTGGTGCAAGCCTTCTAGATTAAGACACACTCAGTAAAAGTGCAAAATTAATTGGCGATTTTTACCTAGACATTCATGGAAATGCAATCCATCATTGAATCCTCGTGTATCCACAGTCGCGACACACACACAGAGCGCCAGCGCGCACACTAGCGCACCACACCTCCTCACGCGAAGGGAAAATCTTCACACACGACACAGATAAACATGTCAACTGCTAGACATTGTTACCCTAAAGTCCTTGCACGTTAATCACCACAAAATCACCATTATGCACAAACTATAACACAAACAACATAAACGAACACAGAAACACAGGATAATTTCGCAATTTCACCCGCGTTTGAGTCACGAAGACAACGGTTTCGACAAAAATACGCGTAGATGTTATAGTGTCGATACGGCGACTGTTCTCCCCGCCCTGTTCCAGAGGCGAATGGCGGCGCCATATTGAATCTCACTTTATGGACGCGTAGGGGAGCATCTAGCGGCAAGAAGTGGAACTATAACGTCGGCGAGGTTCAATCTACAAAGTTCATCTGTTTACAAAACGTTAATAAAGTAAAATAACACAGTTTATGTGATGTTATGAATAGAAGCCGTACAACATAGATTATTTTATATGTATATTAATAGTTCTTACAGTAATTTCATTACAGTTTTTAATAAATGTGTCAGACAAGGCTTAATGCAATCTTCACAGTTTCATCTGCTGCCGCTAGAGAGCGCTGTTACGTTTTTCTCGGTTAATTACGTCTGTGATACAATGTTTACATTTTTTGATGGTACATGCATAGCATTCCTATCCAGGAATCACATCAAATAAATTATTATTCTAGGTCAGATGCATATTACCAATAATATAAATTAGACTACTAATTTGATTAGGATTGCTATACAAGTAGAAATTATATTTCTTACCATTGTTAAACACGAACTTTATAGCTTTAAATCTAACTGATTTACTTCTTATTAATGGTATAAATTATTTAGATTCAATGACATTTTTAAAACTTTTTGAGATTTTCAGGAAACTTTTTTACTGATTATTAACATACTTAAGTGTAAGCCTTAGTATGAGTTTTCTATACAAAAAAATCAAGTTAACTCTGTGAAATTAACTATTTATGACAAATAGCAAATATTTTAGGAAAATCATAATGTATTCGTTGTTTTAAAAATTATAAATATTTTTATATCTTAAATAAAGTGCAATACGTGTATATGTGGCTATTACTTAATTTATTGTATTGAAACTCATACTAAGGCTTTGGATCTAAGATTATTATAACATCACATTAACAAGCACATTACAGACGCCCTATATGTGCATCGCGTTACGTTATTTTCAAACTTCCTCGAAACCGGGAAGAAACATCTTAGATCAAAATCTTTCGATTACTACCTAGCTTTCACGTGTCTTAACATCTACGTTAAAGTTACGTAAATAAATGTTTAACAAGCTAAAGTTAAATGCGGTGTACCACTTCTACGTTATTTTGGTCGCAAAGTCCAACCGAATACAAATCTGGATGGTAGCAGAATTCTATGTGGTTTGATGTTTTTTTATAATATGGAATTAACAAATGCCACTGCCGCCTATTGACGTCTATAATGGAACCCAAATAATATAATAATATTATCTGAAATTGTCTTCTATTGCGTTGCTTCAAATGAGAATACAACAGCGCATAACACTGGTGCTATTAAATAGATATGGCGGTGGTGCCTCCGGAAAAGAAAAACAACGGGGTCTATCACCTTCAAAAGGGCAATTTTTAGTCATATAAAAATCTGCAAATTCGAAATCTCTTGCAGAAATTATTAAACAACAAGAAAAATTAGAAAACAATTAGAAAAAAACATTAGAAAACAATTTCAGTACCCATCAAGCTAATTACTAATCGAAGTTAACTTTAAACTACCAACGCAAGGCCGGCTTGTTTAATTGCACAAGCAATTACAATTGATTGTACACTCTCGACGTTCCTCCGAATACTTGCAACCAAAACTAATATTGTAGGTACTTGTTTGTTTTAAAATGATTGACAGGCGTTTTATATCGACTTTTCATTAAAACAGCTATTAGATTTAACCATAGAGAAAGATCGAATCAAAATGTATCGTATAAATTAATTTATTCTTTGATGTATCATAACCGTTTTATGTTTAATCGTAATATGTCGGAAATCGGTAAAGGTACCTTACATTATTTTATCATATCTAAATATATGGTAACTACTCCACTCTTGCTTAACTACAACTTTTTCTTGAGACCCGTGAATCGGCCTATATCGTTTATTACAATAACGATCCTTTAAAACAAACTGAAATTTATATCCTTACACAATTTAACTGTACCAATTAATGTTATGTCTTTCGACCCACACCTGGACATAGGCCTCTCATACGTGTTGGTGACCGAAGACGCTGTTGCCGCGTTGCAATTTGTCCTTTATTCGCCTCCTGTCATAAACGGGGCTAAAAGGAGTGGTACTATTCAAAACGAACACCACACAACACGATGCCAAACATTGCTAATTCCGATAAACAGTAATAAAATCAGCATTCAGAAAATACACCAAAACTGTTATGTGTAACTTAGTTTGAAAAATTAACGTCAAAATCGCGGAATATTAATATCACATTAATGTGTAACAAAACCATTACTAGATATGCGAGTTTTATTTTATTTCAAAATAAAATAATCATTAATATTATAAAAAAAGGATTATTTTCCCAGTTCTTAATAAACGGTTAAAAAGTAAGTACCGATTTCACTAGACACAGGTTTTACAAAGACATTTATTTTGAGTCAAACTATTACTACAAACTACATTAGTATCAACAACAAACTACATATTGGTATACCAAACTTATTAAAACCATCGTTTTCATTAAAAATAATTCTGATACTATTTTTCATACTCAAATGATTAGTAAATTATATAATTAACGTTTTTTCTCAAAATAATAAAAATTAAAGCAACCTGAATAGATAATATTCCAAATAAATCCATTTCGAACAGAAAAATCATACTAAACAAGTGTCTGTACAAGTTATTTAAAGTAGGAAACACTACATTTCTTGCATACTTCGTTTTTATTCGCAGAGCAGGTTTTATTGCGCCATTTTGGCATTGACTCAAAACAACTAACATCCAAAATTGGTTTAAAATATAGTTCCATAACTAAATGAATGTAGCTCGTACGGTTTTGTTTTGTTCTAATTTGTTGGAACGTTATGAAGTTGGATATTTTAGTAAAGCGGACACAGTGAAGTGTCATTGTATTTCAAGCTTTCGTCGTATAAAGTGTGAAGAATATTATTTATCGAATAAGATTTTTATAAGCTGGCTTAATCGAAAGGTCACAACCCCACGTAGTTTGACTCCAGAGACCCCACTGCGACACCAATTTCTGCCTAATAACAATAATATTAAATGCTGTGTTCTGGTTTAAGTTTAAGTACTTCTAATCCGAGGTGTTCCAAGTTTTCCCTCAGGTAACACACCTGAGGCCGAATTTAATTTACTTCTATCTTATCTGGGGTTCATTAATATGACCATGGTGCAGTGACCAATCATTATCAGATGGACTGCATGCTCGTTTGCTACTAACTTCTTTAATAAAAAATTGTTATTATTTTTTAATTATTTAAATTTTATTTTTAATTTAAAAATTGTTACTTTTTGAACCGTAATAATATAAAAATATTTTTTCATCCACGTTCTCGCATATCCAGTTTCTCTCGCGTCCACAGAAGGTTCTGCCAGTTATTCGGCCCCATCGACCCTCATAACCAAATACATAGTAAGTCACCTCTTTTGACTCGACAATGATAATAAAACTAAATTTGTCATTCGAGCCAAATGTCGAATTTTAGAAACATAGGTGGGACATCTTCATTACATTTTTTGGAAAAACGTTTTAAATTTTTGAAATTTAATAAGTGACGTCGACGATATTGATTGAGTTAGCAATAAGTGAACAACATAATTAATGTGCAAAACGGAGCACTATATGTGTACTGAGCACTGTATTTGGATGGGTGCGTTCTTGCGTCAATTCAAGCCTTCGGTAGCCAACGTCTGGATATGCGCCTGCTGAAATGAATCCTATTAAACATTATGCCGCTATCTTCTTTAGAATTATCGATCTACTAGGTTGAAGAGCTACTTGTATTCCTTAAGCTTATATACTAAGAGAAAGACATGTGTTTAGTGGGATGGGTGGTCGCTAATGGTATTTTTTTTTTTCAACAAAGTATGAAAGTTCCGTATTGCATCGTAGGATAATCTTTCTCGGGTGTTATCACAAGATTTTTTTGTTAATCTTATGGTAAGGGAAGGAAAGTTGGACTCCATTTCGTAAATCAAATATTTTTGCTATGATAAAGAAAATTTTAACAAACTCCAGGAATGTTCTCTTATAAAAATCTATATAATTACATTTTTTTATTTCTACGCGTTTCATCTGAATCATTCAATCCAGTAAGTTCCATTGAATGAATTTCGATTAAGTATTGATTTGAAAGAAGTAACTGGACATTTTAACGGTTGAATGGAAACGGCGGATATAAAGATTATGTCATTCATACAATTTACCTTCTGGGAATTTTGTAGCTTTTCAAGCGGTAATTGTTTACATTTGTATGATACGTATACACATATAGCTTTTTTTCTCTATACTTATATAAAGCTAATAAGTTATTACTTTAGTCATATAGTTTTTATACTTGCAGTAACTTAGTTAAGTGTATTATATTATCCTGTACCTACTATATACGTTCATATTATGACATAGCTATAAATATGACAGTCCTACAAACTTGTGTAAAATTCCAAAAGAATATTAACTAAAAATTAAATATTTATTAAAATAAAAATTTGCGACATAGTAAGTATAATTTAAATTTCATATTGGTATTGAATATCAAAGCATACTTCCCGCGATGATAAATAAATAATTAAATGTTATTAACACAGAAGAATAAACTAGAAGTAATGGGTACGCGACATGCATGCTAAAATGTGTTTTACTCGTAAAATACGAATACTGGTCACGCACGAGCACAAAACTTATTGCTTCGGCTTCTGTGGTGCAACTCAGCCAATAAACGATTGTAAAGGCATGTGTACTCTAATCTGATTTACGCTACGACTATTGCAGCATGATGTATTTTTAAAGCACTTGTATTTTTAAAGGATGTTTATGGTAAATTAAACGGTATCCTAGGGACCTAACACACAAACGACTGCTGGCATCCACCGTACCCTCCGTGGGCGATGGCCGTTTGCATGAATAGTTGCTCATGTGTTATCACCCCTAATAAGATTACAATCGCAAATACGCAAATGATGTAATTCATTATAAAGAATGAATTCACATAAGCCCTATCAGTTTTTCTTGCCCTTTGTCTGGAGGTACAGTGTACAGTTTGTCTACAGGTATTTGAAACCAAATCCACAAAATTC
>DWTU01003233.1:0-10616 GCA_018251515.1 Cecropterus confusis
CCTAATAATCTATCAAAACCACATTCAGTACATAATATTTATTTTATAGTTGTACATAATTGTTTACGTTTTCCATACCTATATTTTTTTATTCATCGTGTCATGTTCATACGTCAGTGTTATATAAATCATTATGTTTTTATATATAAATAAATATTGTTTATAAAACTATCGGCGCAGCTCTACTTCCATAAATTTTAGCAAAGTATTTTTAAGTTCTACGCAAAAACCCCGAGAGTCTCAGGAATTACTAACAGTATTATGTACGATTAAGTACACCAATAAACAAAATATACCCAGAATTCACTCGTGTTATTAAACAATCATATATGGGAGTACACTCAAAATATAAAACTTAAAAAATACCAATAAAACTTTTAATAAATAATCGCTTTCTACACTCAAAGTCCCGCAGTAGGATTTTCTCCAGTGTCGTGATTGCCATGGACACACAAAGACGAATACACGTTTGTGTATTCGTCTTTGTGTGTCCATGGGTATTCTGGGTGTTTACCCAGACCTAGAACATAAACTCATCATTCCAGTGTCTGTCTGGCCGGAGATCGAAACCGGGACCAACTGTGTGTCAGACCGGTATGGTGATCTACCCCCACTACGTGCGTCGGCACTATTTGTGAGAACTACATAGCATTATCACTATATATTGAGAACTACATAGCAGTTCCTTGTAACCTATATTTATGATATATAGAGCACGTAATTGTCAAGAATTTATTAGTTTAGTTATTGCCGCCGCGTAATCGCAGTTTAATTGATACAGATAATTGATTGTGTGTTAGATCAATATCCCATTACGAACTGTCGTATCTTCAACGAGATTCCACTATCGAATATAGATAGATAATCAGTTATAACTATTAAACAGAGATAACTATATAAGTTGTCTATACATCAGTAATAGTTGGTAGTATAATAAATACATTTTTTTCTTAAATACAAATTTTGACAAAAAATCTCATGTTTAGATCCGTACGTTACGATAGAAACAAGTTATCATCCATCAACCTCTATCGACATGTCAGTTACAAATGAAAATAGAACACAGTGCGATGCACTCGTTTGATATGATCACAATCAGAAGTTGGTATATCGTAACGTTTACGTCAGGCTGATCAAAAGAGTTACCGCTCAGCCACGAAACATTCGCTCAACGCTAACGTTTACAGCGTCAAGCAAATTTCTCTATAATTTGCAGCAAAATTTCATCCTCAACTTCAAAGGGGTTCGCGCCGCTCACGCGGGAGCTCCCAGTCTGGTTCCACCTCCGACCATCAGGAGGAAGACCGTCGGCTCGTTAGGAAAGTCCGAACCACCCACTAAACAGTGGGGATGATATATATCTTTTACATTTGTACATTATATTACAAAGTTTTAAATAACATTGTGTTATTATGTATGAATGTTGAGGTAGATAGTCAATCTCCGTGACAATTGCCGGGGTAAAGAGGGTACCCCTCGAGGCCCGAACATCCCTGCCCAACCGCCCTTATGTCGACTTAGCCGTAGCATATGAGAGACTCGGAGCGTAAGACGTCCCACATACATACATACGCAACGCTTGACGCTTGGAGCGAATGTTTCATGGCCAGAATTTTGTAACTTACTAACTGCAAGCCATAAATATGGAAGTGTCGTTGCATGTAACATTTGTTTTATAATATAGAAATACAAGTATGAAGGCCACCAGAAATCAAGTGTTCACTGTCGCCCATCGGCATACTCGTATGTAATCAATTCCATATAAATACAATAGGGGTTCTATCTAAAGTCGATCACAGATGAGTTGCCACTTTTAGTTTTAAGGCCTAGGATGGTAGCCTCATATGTAAATCACCGTCATTCACATCTTTCACTCCACTGAAACGCAAAAATTGCTTCGCGCTAGAAATAGCCGTGTTGCCACTTCGCCGGTCAAACCATACTATTCCTACCCGCGAAGGGAAATCAGCAACTTCAGGAAACAATTAGGTTAATACATCCTATAACCAAAGAAAACGAATATTCCTTCAAGTTTCAAACGATAATAATGTATGATTATAAACATACGAGCATAAACGTATTATGATTGACTAATCGACTTCCGATTTCCGTGTGTAGCAAATATTGCCGGCGGCATATGTTTGATTGTTTTGTTAAGGTACTGTATGCAACATCGTAATGTTGCATGGAGGGTACTACGACCAACATTTTACGAAGTTTTTCGTAGGAAAATGTGGTTATAAGTTTCGTACGATTAGAGGAAAATTAACTATTACATTACGAGATGTTAGACAGCACTGTGATTAACATTGTTCAAAAGAGGATCGAGCAGAAATATCATACTTTTGTTTTTAATTTGTATGTCCCGTGATATGCGAGATTGCAAGCGACACTATATAGACTTAAGGGACGACTTGGTCGTGTGCCGTATTAAATTGTGGTCTTATACATACTGTGATTAATCCGATATAGTATAATATTACCCTCAATCCATTATTGTCCCACTGCTGGGCACGGGTCTTCTCTCAGATTGAGAGAGTTTCAGGCCATAGTCCACCGCGCTGGCCAAGTGCGAGTTGGTAGACTTCACACACCTTTGCGAACTTTTTTAAAGAACTCTCAGGTGTGTAGGTTTCCTCACTGTTTACATTCACCGTAAAGCAGTGATAATTTAGTGGTGTATCCTCGATTAAGAGGCCGAGTTTCAACCATTCGGCTATTACTGCTGCTGCCTGTCTTAACTATAAATTTTGAGTTCGAATAGATAAGACTGACAGTTGTTTTGTTTTTTTCCGCACAATTTTCTTATTTTTTGTTTTATAAGAACCTTCTCCTGGAAGAATAATGAAAAAATGTTTTCGTAATCGAGACAAATGATCGAGTAAATAAGTAGTAGGTATGTATATAAATATGCCGCGCCTGAAAAGGAAATACACGTATGAATTAAAGGTAATATAAATAGTGGCAATGTATGTAAGTTATATTCCTCCAATTACAAAGTTACGAGTGGTTTCAGAATGATTCACTCACAAGTGTGTTTGAAATTGAAAATTAAAGTAGCTAGTCAGTGAACAGATCAAATCAAGAACGTCTTCTACTTTAAGTATATTCGCTTATAATATACTTCTTTTATTTACATCCATCCATCCATCGGCCCTTAAAAGTCCACTGCTGGACATAGGCCTCCCCTAATCTGCGTCACTTCGACCGGTCCTGCGCCATCTGAATTCAGCGGTAGCCCGCCGTCTTTTACAGTTCATCAGTCCACCTGGTCGGGGGCGGCCTGTACTCCTTTGCCCAGACGTGGTCTCCATTGGAGGACTCATCTACCCCATCGGTTGTCCTACGAACGATGTGGCCTTTATTTACATATAAGTCAAAATGAAAATTAATAGCAGTAGCCAGTGAATACATTTTAAATAGAATGTTTTCTACGAAGAGTATTTTAAAATTTCATAATAACTAATTTAATCTATTTACAAGACAAAAATGACAAAGTTTAGAAAGTTACTTCATAACTTGTAAACCAATAAACGATGCACACACTCAAAGTGGCCTGACGAAGTACATTACTCACAATCTAACCGCACAAACAAACTTTTCACGAGTAAACATGCGAGGGAAAGTCGTAAAATAAATCCCATTTGTACTCGTACCCCAGATGTGTATGCTCTTACAATATATCCGCCCCGTTTGTCGGTTCACATGGGAAGGGCGACCATCGAAACTTGGGTCGATTTGTTGCGTAATAGTTTGAAGTTCGATCGTAGGATATGTACAATTATTTTACGATTGGAAGTACCCATCTTCACTAAACTATACAACCTTTTGTGTACCACTTTTTAAAGTTATGGAAATATTTCAAAAATATACTTGAATATAGGTGAAATTCCTGCTATTCCCTGATGGAATACTGATGAATCGCTAAAATAGTTCAAATAACATTTCCGGTCTGTATAAGCCGCGCCACATACAATTGAAAACATCTGGAAACCGCAAGATTCAAGGGTCATAGAAACAGGATGGATGACGCGAATATATAGTCCATTTAACAATAGTAACGTCGCAGACATCGTACAGACGATATAATGTTGCAACACTGCATATCGATGTGTGCGTTACGATGTTTAATTTTTTAATTCATTCATTTTCATACCTCTCTTTAATTAGACTCCTGAAAATACTGAGTAACAACATTTGTTTTGTTACTATCGATAAGGATTTAAATTTTCCGCGCGATGGGCAAAAAAAGCTTATACAATGTTCAAAGCAAACGCATATGTCAAAGTTTTGTGAGTAATCAATAAACACGATCAGTGTACATTTTATGGCAATACGAACGTCATGTAAATGGTCACTATTTAAAGTATGCACCATAATTTATTCGGCTGCGAAAACGTACAATAACACGTGCAGTACAATGTCGCGTGAACCCGATGTTAGCGAACATTTCCGCATAGACGTAGTTTCTTTGTACGACGTCGTCGGCCCGCGAGACGAACGCGATGTTTACGGGTCATAAAAGCTCAAATATATTGTATACTCCACTCGTCGACATTACCTGCAATGTTTCCGTGTGTTCCGGGGATATTTTTACTCGGTATCGACTGAGCATGAATATGTATCGGGATATGGATACAAATGAAATTAAAACATAATTATTTATGCCTATTCGTAGAAGTTTTTCATATATCTTGGGAGTGTAAGTACCGGTACTATGAGTGACAATAAAATATAATGTGGAATATATTTCATACAATGTCATTTGTATTCTAAAATACCTACGTTTTTAGGCAAAAAATAATCATAACCTAAAAGTATAATCAAACACTTTTCTCTACGACATGTTGTTCATATCGTTAGGTTAATAAGGAGGTGGTATTTTACGCTCCTTCTATCAATATATGACTGTTCTCGTTACCATTTCAATCACCATCTACCACCTAGCCATTATTCTCATATGCTGGTCGTAGACAACTCTGATTATCATCAATCCATTAATTTTTCCGCTTGTCGCCACGCTACTCTCTTAGAACTATAAAGATAAGCTTACAGTGCGGATTGGCGGACGATATCTTCCAGAACTATTTTTATATGTCTCCAGGTTTTCTCTTGAAGTTTTTCTTCAGGATCTAAAACCGAGGAAAGGACAATCTTTTCCTCGGTCTTCTAAAAATGAGAAGGACTGCAAAACTAGAGATAAGAACTGTTATTCGTTTTCAAACAACCACGATAGCTGTGCATGTGTAATTTTCTGTGCGTATTTGTTATACAACGGCAATTATTAGGGTTAATAGGTTACATCGAAACTGTGTTACGCGCAGTTTGATATTGTGATGCGCCAGCGATATTTGTTTATTTCATTGTAACTTGCACATCAGTTGTGGTTTAATCATCGTCTGGAACGGTTTCATTGTTTGACATTTGGGTTTCGTGTGAGTTTTTTTTATCTTTTTTTTTTATCAGACTGAAGTATCAAAGCATTCGGCCCACCTGATGGCAAGTGCCCGCTGCAGCCCGTGTACATGTGAATAACTTCGTGTAGAGCAGGGGTTCTATCTGAAGTCGTACACAGATGCGTTGCTACTCCCGAAGTCTAAAGTCGTCTTATATATGAATCGGATCTTATTATTGAAATATTTTCTTGGGCAATTACTACTTTTGGGCAATTATTACAACACTTATTCGATGATTATTAATAGGAGGTCTTGTATTGTTATGTTCTGGTTTGACGAGAGTAAAGGCATATTTGAAGTATTATTATTTCTAACGTTTTTTTCCAACTTGTCGGATCCACGGTCAATGTACTCCGGTCTTTGCTTAACATGGTTAAGTGTAATAATTTAAGTGTAAGATTTTTTTTTATTTCTTAGTCATACTTGCCGTAGAATTTTTATGTTAGCTTTCCATTAAGACCGCTCTCAATTCAAAGCATTAAAATGTAGTAACACATTTAATTCGCCGACCTCTCCGTAACGACAAGCTCGACTCTGCATTCGCCTTTGCAGTCCCGCGTGCATGAAAGACCTCTCGCGTGTATGCAAGGGATGTGTGTAGGGTTGCCACCTTTTTTTGAGAATTAAAGTACATTATAAAAGGTAGAAACGTACAATAAATTTAACCTACATGTAGAAAAGTGAATGCCTGTTTCCCTTGGTTACAGCATTTGTTTGTTATTGCCAGGAAAAGGTTCTTCTTATAAAAAAAAAGGTTACGCGTTAAATGTGTATAATTCAGAAAAACTAATGAGCATTGGCAATTTAACCTTGTGGTGTTTGACTTGACAAAGTCTATCTGGTCTACTAGTTTATTAAAAAAAGTAAGGATGGTAACCCTAGACATGTGTGTACCGTGTGTAATGTGGACGTGCAAGTGCTATGAGTCCCTTTGCGGTGAATAAAAAGCCGTCTTTCATTACGTTTATTTATGGCTCAGCCGTTTATTCGGTTCCGGCGGCGCGGGTAATCATTACGTCGGGTTCGTGGATACCCGCCGTCATAACTGTAGTGTCGTGTCGTGTATATTAAACGACTTAATGTAAGTACGTAAGTGATGTGGGTTTCCAATTTTATTTTCGTGGATGGTTTAGTTTTTTTTATCATGATTAAACGCGATTTATATAGCATTACATAGGTACATTATAACATGTAAACATCGCATTAGTAAAATAAATGGAGGGTGATAATAATTATAGATATTTCTATAAACTTTACAATTTTTCTATGTCTAAAATCGCATCAAACCTTAACCGATTTGTGTTTAAAAGGAACCTACTATATAAGTCTTGATGTTATTAATTTGCTGTAACAAAACTATTCCAATTTGAACTTGTTACTCTTTAGCGCGGGTAAAACCGCGTGGCGCATCTAGTGTAGTACTACATTACATTTAATATCTACCCCTAAGATGTTGTTCGCCTAATACGATTATTCCATTTCCGCTACCTTACGGATGTCGGTAGCTTTGTGGACGAAGTTGATATTTGTTCCGGTATTCGAACAAGCTGGCCTATATCTAACCGTACGCTTCTTTTGTTACAGGTGCCAAGTGGGGAGCATTGTCGATTGACGGATCGCCGGTGGTGTATGTGTCAGTGTCGTGTTGCGCGTGTGTGGTGTTTAGTTTGTACAGTGTAAGTGACTGTGATCGGTACGTTTCGGTTCGGTTCGGTTCGGTTCGGATCGCAGGCGTCCGGTGTGGCGCTACGCGGAAGTCAAGTCAATGCCGGTGCGCCGATGGAGCGGTGATCGCGGCCCGACTACGTCACACGAGCAGCGCTGGTGAGTTGTCTACCTAACTTTATATTGACCTACGGCTGGCTGGCTGGCTGGTAGATAACCACTTTTCTTTTGTCAGATTGTAGTAGCGAACGAGCATGCCGTCCGCCAAATTGGAAGTGGTTACTGCCGCCTATGGACATCTGTGAGGAACTTCATGTAGAACAAGGGTTCTATGCAATGTCGATCACAGATGCGTTGCTATTCTCGAGGACTAAGATGATCGCCCCATATATAAGTGAGCAACCAACCCTTTCTCCGAAACGCACGAACTGCTACGCACGATACCTCCTCGGTCGAACTACTCTGTTCAACCACCTGGTGCCGCCGGTCATTTATTAAATGGACATATGTAGTAAGAAATGAGTAAGAAACTTTATCCATATCCTATCTTATCATATGTTAAAGAACATAAGGGGTTCTTAAATCACTTACAACTCACAATGGGACGCAATAGACTAAAGTGGAAATGTCTATTATTGATTCAGTTTTAATTCCGCTATTAATTTTATGTCAGAGGATATGTAAAATCAAAAGACATTTATGGTCACGTCGATCGTCAACATTTGCATCATCAGAAATGTTGTTAATATGAGACGTGTGTTTTTTTTTTATTTTTACGACACCAATAAAAATAACGAAAATAAAACATTAATAAAATGTTAGCAACTACCACAGACATTTATTATCCTTATTCTAGTCGTATGTCTTAATGAAACTATTTAATGATGCATACCAATTGCTATAAATTAGTATAACTGGTTATAAATATTCGCATTAGTCATTAATTAGATTAAAATACTTTTGTAATTTTTCGCGTTGACCACCCCCGCGTTCACGACGTTGTGATTTGCTATCAATAAAAACCCAATAATCCTCGGTCTACTAGACAATATTGCGCCATAAATAATAATATAGACGTTTTTGTCTTATTGTCTTATCTATCACTTTATAAAATTATAAGATACTAACTAGCTTATCCCTGCGATTTCGGTCGAGTGAACGTAAGTTATGGAGTTACATGGGAGCATATTGTAGCCGAATAAATTAATTAAAGTCATATAAAAAGCATCTCCATAAGAAAACACTTCAGATATACGAAGTTTCGGGTCGGTCGGTCAAGTGGGGTTGGAACTTAACGTCGGAGTTTAACGAACTCCAAATACATGAAATTGTGTGTACAGCAGTGTTATGTTCTGGCGTGAAGATTCTGTAAGGGAGACATATCTATCCAAGTCGTTTCAACTTACGGCCGTAATTTAATAATAACTAATTGATATTATTATATATCTATTTTAGCAAACCAAATATCGCGACGCGACAATTTTTATAACACATCTGTTGTCGTTGCGTGCTGTATAACACGTGTGGTCGTCCGCATGAACGACAAATTTTATCTGGGGTTGATTAAAGATGTCCACGAGCGGCATTGGGCATTTACCATCAGGCAGTATGCATGTTCGTTTGCTACTTCTATATTAAAAAAATGTTTAGAGATAATGTAAATACGCTTTATGAGCTTTGAAAGCTATATATTAATGTAATGTTGCGATATTCATATTTTTCGTTCTATGTTCATTCTGATTTATGCTTCCGACATTTGAGATATCCTGTTGCCAAAATTGTGACATGTTATAATTAATGTGTAAAGATATCACGAATAAGTCGGTTTACTAATATTAGGTATATAGTATGTAAATTTTGATGTGTGTATGTATGTGAATATGTATGTGCATTTCATGTCATAAGATAAAGCATTTTAATTCAGACGCTGCAAGCAATTTAGACACTTCAGACAGTGTTCAATTTAGACTTTCAGACACCAGGTTCTCTCTAGGAAGGGCCTAGAAATAAGATACTCTTCGTTTGTATCCAGCATTTGAATATTGTAACCTTTTCTTGTGAGGCTAATAAAGGATTTTATTATTATTATTATTAATTTTAGTAATGTTGTTTACTTCAGAAATTCCGTGCCCTGATCACGTTAACATTAGGTCCGCTTGTTTTGTAATAGGCATCGGATTAGATTCCCGGCGGGTATAATGAAATGATGAAATAATTAATACGTTTGGTATGATACTAACAATACAGTGGTTACTTATACTACTTATGGAGGGCTGTTAGTCTGAATCGTTTAGTATTATTTCTTAAAAACATCACTTTTAAGGTCATAGAACTCTATGTAGTGTTTCCAACCGTAAGATAATTATCGTACATAAGTATCGTACTTACGATAATTTACGATAATTTCACTGTAACGTACGATAGTACATTATGTGCGATAACTTTCATTACGAAGAAAGATTACATGTTTTGGGTTTTTTTTTTGCAGAAAATGTTTTGTAAACGCGGTTTTTGGTCGTGAAATATTCTGAGATCACGTTTTTTTTGCTCGTCAAATTGGATGTACCGACGTAGTACGTTGTTGTTCGATAATTTTGATCCAAATGATCCAAAATATGATAATTTTACGGCTCCCGTACGATAATTGCCTGCCTAAAGGTTAGTATTACTGACTCTATGGGGTTTCACCACCACCGCCTCAACTATTTCTGCCTGATAACAACAGTGTTAACCGCTGCTGTCGTCTGGTTAGTAGGATGACATCTGCATAAAGCGTTTTATCTTAAGACTGGGATATTCTGTAAGCGAATCTGTGCCGATCCTAAGTAGGAGTTGTAAGCCCTTATCAGATAGATGACAAATGTCCGTGAGCGGCAATGCCACTTACCGTAACGTGTGCATCGTTAGTATACTACGTTTCATAATATTATAGTAACATCATTTTCATAATATATTTTCTTGAAACGATATCCAGCAACGATGTATACGATCAATTCCGAAGTAAATCAATTATTTATAAATCGGTTACCTAAAACAATGTTGTCAGTTTTAACTTGCATTAATTGAAGTGTTACAATGAAACATTACCAAGTTCGCGGTATCTCATTAGCACGGGTTCAATGGTCAGGTTAAACATGCAACTTGTGCGAGAGATACTTTGTTGCTGACTGTACTCCGTTGATATTGTAATCTGTACGATTAGTCAGTCTTATTAGTCGTGTGAACAGCGATTATGTTTTGAGTTTGTAAATGATTAATATTATCATAAAATAAATTAGTCGTTTTTTATCAATTACAAGATTAAACCAAAAATGTCAAGTATTTGGTATTCCGCCGAATACCACAAAGGCGGCCGAATAGCTTGAATATCGAATAGTTACACCTATTTCTGCCTAATAACAGCAGTGTAATGCGATGTTGTTCTGGTCTGAAGGGCGTGGTAAGGGAGACATACTTTTCCGAGGCATTCCATCTTAGTCCTCAGGGGTAGCAACG
>DWTU01003234.1:0-10616 GCA_018251515.1 Cecropterus confusis
ATGATATATATATATATATCATTCATTCTCATAAATGAGAAATGAGTTAACAATATAACATAACATATTGTTTTAAACAAAATTAAACCTTGATTATTATTTAACTATGATTAAATTTCCTCCACTGTAAAAGGGCAACATTCATAATTTCATGAGTATCTATATATACCTTCAGGTCCCAAAGTAAGAAATTGTCCCAGTAACCTAAAAAGGATGCAAAAATGCAAACAAGTTTTCAATCCACCTGACGTAAAGTGATCATTGCAGACTAACGATCTAGTTTCTCTAAAACAGTTAACTGTTCTCAGATCATGTTTTTTCATACGAGTTGCGATCAATCGCATACTCTAAGCGAACATTCGAGAATAGTTGTGAAAGTCAGGTCCAAAAATTCAACAGCTCACCAGTTATACGTGGTAGACATCGCGAAATCCTGCTACGCGCTACGTGCCGGACATCACGTAGATATAGTTGATTCGTCAATTAGTATTCGTTGACAACTTTTTAGATTTCGCACAACTTCAATCTAGCAACCTACATAAATAATGACAGGCTCGTAAGTTATCTTTATATGCAAAGTTTCATTCCGATGTGTGTGAGCTGTTAGAGAAGTAATGACCTACGTGAGGGACCGGCTGACGCGTGGCGTCCGCATATCTCCGTATGAACTTGCATGCCCTGGCAGAATATTGGTAGCTTCTGCTGCCTTCGGCATCTCAAAGCCCTAGTACCTAGTACCTATTCATTAGGTACGCATACAAAATCAAAAAGTAAGTGTGGTTTGGTAAAGTAAATTTCTTGGTAAAGTGTTTTTCTTATGATCTTTTTAAATTATAAAATGTTTCTGCGTTTCTGATGTCTTCGTAGAAGGTACAACACATTTTCAACTTTTTATTGATGACTTAGATCCAATATTGGAAACATGATGAGTGAAGAAGTTAATTGAACAGAAATTTTAATTTACATTAGTTTCTATTTTTTATTCCACAGAGCAATGTTTTCGGACCTACATTCTAGGGTCTATATACTTAATGTCACTTGTCTGATGAGATATTTTTGTTGTTAAAATGCAAAGATAATTATTTAAGAAGCTCTTAGAAGTAATAGGTTAAGTCAATCCGCCTACAAAGGAACAACGGCTCAGTTCCAAAGAAGGAGATGACGCATCACCAACTTGGTATTCAGCGAGATGCTCAAAACAAAAAAGTAGTTGTTATTCCACAACCATCGGCTGGAAGAAGGATGATTGACAGGACATTAGGAAGGTATGGCGTTTATACAATTGCTCATGCCGATCGCCTTGACATGTCATGTTGATACTTTCGTTAGAAGAATAGCAATGAACCGATAAAATGCTCGCTTACTGTTAATTATGATGGTAATTAAAGGTTACAATCACATAAAGTAATTGATTCCGGCAGAATTAAAGACTCGATTAAAGCATTTTGAAATATAAACGATATGGCGTAGACTCCATAATATAAGTAGCGTATACAATTTTGACAGTTTAGTTGAATCACATTAAGGTCTAAATTATTGCGGTTGTATGTGTATAAAAAGAAATAAATCAAAATACTATTAAGCGACAATATATATGTAGATGAAAATGCCTCAATAATTCGGTTTTATGATATCCTTAGCTTTATCTCTTGTTTGATTATTTTAAAATATCTCAGAACACAAAATACTCTTGTGAAATATTGTAATAATAAAAGCATAAATGCATCAGTCTAAAGACAAAAATCAAAATATATACAAACAGTATAAAGTGTTCGTATTTACGGGCTTATAAATGGGCATGTACACAATTCAGACTGTATTGCAATTTCAAGGCGTGGTCACCGGTCGAAAATGATTTTTAATAGCAACAATGAAAACGGAATTCAATAGCCGCAAGTCACCTGAAATGCAAATTCGGTCATAAATTGCATTAACAATTTTAATGTCATGAATTTTTTAGCGTCACTTCAGGTTAGCGGGTGGTAAAACTTGATACAATATCTGTGAATAATCAGGCATTATGGTTGCACCTCAAAAATGGTAAACGGTAAAATTCTTTGCTTTAAAAGTATAACTGTGTAGTTTGTATACAGTTGGGAATAAAGCCTAATATTAAATGTTAAATATTTTGTGGATGTAAAACGTAAAATTGTCGTTTCTATAATGGGGCGAACAGTAATTTATCGTCGCCTTTACGAGGTAATTGCGTAAATCATGCATTTATGACAGTTGGTCACTGACGGCTTTGTCTACAAGCACGGCCCGTGGTCGCGCTCGTCATTGTTATAACAAACATTTAAACAAGTGTTTTTGAAATTATTGTTGTCATAGAGTTTTGAGGTAAAATAATACTTCTTTTGTTTACCTGCACGTTTTGTCGCATTGTATAAATCAAAGTGTTTGAAGGATTTGTGGCTCGGTGCTACATTTTTGCATCAATTTTTATACCAATCTAGTACCTATCTTGATTTTTGAATGACCTGAGGAGAATAAAACTTACCTAATGTATTAATGTGTAATAGGTATTTACTAAGGGGACGTGAGCTTGATGGGCGACCGTTAGAGACTAAATAATATCAAGAGGTCTATTTCGGTGGTTAGGTAATAGTTTCAGGCCTAATAGACGATTTGAAACTATACGACTAGGGTTCACCACTAATCCCTATATTTTACCACTACTCCGCATAAAACTGTGTCGTAAAGTAATCTCCAAGTAAACCGCAAACTTATCTGTGTATTATTTTAAGCACTAAGCTAATACCATCAACCCATTATTGCCCAATTGCTGGGTACGGGTCTTCTGTCAGATTGAGAGAGTTTCAGGCAATAGTCCACCGCGCTGACCAGGTGCGAATTGGTATACTTCACACACCTTTGAGAACTTTTTTTTTAAGAACTTTCAGCTGTGTTGGTTTCCACACGATGTTTCCCTTCACCGTAAAGCAGTATAATTAACTTCTGATACACACATAATTTTAGAAAAATCAGTGGTGCGTGTCTGGGATTCGAACCTGGGACCGTCGATTGAGAGGCTTAGCTTACTCAATCGACTAGGCTAATATTATGTAAAATGTAATCGTTTCTTTCCTAAATAAATAAATAAAGCGCAGTTCTGGGAGAGTATAAGAGAGAGGATACAAAGTCCTTTACTCGTGACTAGGACATAAAATGCCTTACAGTTGGTAACTGATTTCTTACAGTTCTTAATGCAAGGCCTTATTTTATCGTCAAATCTAAATATTTGTAAGTAAGCGAATACGACAAGGAATTGCAAGTAAACTCATATCTCGCACACGACTGTGATTGCGATAAAACGAGCAAACAGGTGTATCTAAAGGGAGTATCGATGGCAAGACTGGAAGGGAAACTAATGGGTTGTCTTCGCCGGGCGTTAATCGGGTTGTTTAACGGTGTTCGTGTGGACTGCGAGCGATCAAAGTTTATGGCTCTCAATAATCTATTAGCAAATAAACTATAAAAGGGAGTAGTGAAGTTAAAGACTTAATTAGCGGGCGCGGCGGGGCACCGCGCACGCGCTGCGCGTTTATCTTATCTGCTGAGCGCGCACGATTCGCGGCGCATGTCCGTTCCACGACACAGGAGTAAATACGTACAGAGGATACCTTGCAGACAGTTTTACTATGTGTAGAAGTGGAAAGTGGGTGACAATACTGTAATAATGTAGTATTTAATATTGTGATCACATTTGATATTAGGTTTATTATTATTGTGGCGATAACGATGGAAGCACCCTTTACACGCTTTATTAGAATACCTCCTTTTAATTATATTCTGATAATGATATCTATGTAGGTATTGCAAAAGGGGAATGAGACTAAATATAATTTTATCTAGATTCTAGAATGAAATAAATTCAACATTTTGTAGTCTGCTTCCATTAAATTTAAATAAATGTACTCTAACTATGGCACTCGTTAATGTAGTGTAATGTGTAGTAAGTTCTTTAACGTACATAAGAAAATATAAAATTTACATGCATCGTAACCTAGGTAATCATTATTCAGCATTATGTAAACTTTGTATTATGGTCCTTCTGCGCGTATCATACTCATATGTAAAGACCGACTGGGAGTTGTCCTCCTCGATATTGTGGACGGACGAATTTATGTTCGTACCATACGTGAAACTTACAGGTATATGGAACGTACAAGCTTAGGTCAAGTTTTAAGGAAAACCTTAGAAGACCATATAGGTTTTGCAAGGTAATAGGACGTATGGTTTGACCGAGGAGGTACCGCGGCCACACCTATTCCTAGCGTGAAGCAGTACGATTTGGTAGAAAGGTGTGGTTGCCATCTCACTATGTTATGATGTACCATCTTAGTCCCCGGGAGTAGCAACGCATCTCTCATTGACTTCAGATAAACCCCTGTTCTATTTGAAGTTGCTTACGGATGACTATGGGCGGTAGTGAAAACTTTCTATCAGGTACATTGCATGCTCGTTTGCTACTTCTTTAATATATAAAATCCTAAAGTACAGTTTAAATCTAAGTAATAAAAATGTATAAATAATTATGATCATTATGGCTTAGAATTAAAATATTAGGTACCTATTTTATACGAGATTTAGAGAAATAATGGTCAGAGTTATGAAATTCGATCTGTTTTTCTGTACCTTCGATCAAATATCTAATATTTGATCGAAGTTGTGGACTTTGTATTTCAACTAAAAAAAATATATTTCATGTTTTATTTGTAATAAATATATTTTTTAAATTTACACCAACGCCAAGAATAAAAACGCAAGATTTTTCAATCATACGCCTATTTCTTTCACTTCTGGCGAAATACGAATAGTTCTACAATTTTATAATCAAACTATTTTCTAAATTATAGCTTCGAAATATGATCAAATATGTGTAATTTGAGGTGTGTTTAGAAGAAAGTATTGCACGCCTATTACCTACTTCTACACAAGCTTATATAATGTACCCGGGGAAATACCACCATCACACCTATTTCTAACATGAAGCAGTTCTTGCATTTCGTTGGAAGGGTGTGGTTGCCGGCTCACTCTCGTATGAGGCCACTATCTTAGTCCTCGGGCGTCCTAGTGCGGCAATGATCACTTTCATCAGGTGGACTGCATGTTCGTTTACTACGGCAAGTGAATAAAAAAAAACTCAAAAGTTATTTTGAGGTCAAGATTACGCAGTTACCTACAGCGTGATACAACATTTATAGATAATTCTCTGTTTTAGTTTTATAACGTGGCAACTCGTAAATAACACTTCCAGACACACAGGAAATTGAATATGGATGTACCTTCAACGCAGCAATTGATTAATCTAGTAAATTACCCGTAGTAGGGTAAAGAGTTGAAAATTATACGCTGAATTAGTGTAGGACCTGTTCTTAGATGATAAAAAGTAGTTCGTATGGATAGCCCTAACAGGTTTTTCGTACTAGCGTTTTATAACACTTCTATTCACGGTTTCTTTGATGCGTTGCGTTTTTCTTTTCTCCTTTTCCA
Organism: Cecropterus confusis; assembly: GCA_018251515.1. NCBI lineage: Eukaryota > Metazoa > Arthropoda > Insecta > Lepidoptera > Hesperiidae > Cecropterus > Cecropterus confusis. The sequence goes on from DWTU01003234.1 coordinate 5,497, forward strand.
TATAAAACAAATCGGTACTTTAGCGATCCATATATGAACCTCTGATAGATCGTCTCACGTTTGAATTACGACAATTACGTGTTTTTATTGCTTCCTATAAATCTGAAATTGTTTGAAATTCGTCGTTTACAGACAATTTCTTAGTATCTACGAGCTATTTCTTAAAAGCGGAAAGCTAGTGTCTAAATTTTATTAGAGATTCAAATATATTAGACACATATAAACAGTAATTTGCCCACTTCGGACACTTTTAGGCAAAAGCCATCATTGTAGTAAAAATGTAGTAAGGTCATGGCCACGTTATGTATTCTTAGCTTTTTTCCGGTAGCAACACTTCTAAGTCTGTCTTTACGCAGGAATGTAATCTAGGTAAATAGCAAATTCATGGGCATCTTGAGTCTTTATCATCAGGTGATGTATTCATCTTTGCTTAACGCAATTAAACAGTTTTAAAGGTGGTAGATATACTCATGGTTCACTCGCAGCAACATTTAAAAGCAGAATTAGTAAAAGAATCTTTGCGCCAGTATAGTCTTTAAAACAAGGATAATTAAAATTAGGAATCATTTAAATTTTTTACTCCTCGATCGTGTTATTTATACATGTTTTTAGGTTGCAGTGAGCTCTTAACAACTGCAACTGTTTGTTGTAAAATTACCTTATAAGTGTTTTCATACTAGACGGGAACGTACTTATATGAGGTAATAAACCTTTATCTTATCATTTAACCTTTCAGTCATCTAAGTGCTGCAGTGTCCTTTTAAAGTCTTCTAATGATATTACTGATTTAAATTCGTTTTTTTTAAAGCGAATGAATAACTCAAGTATGAAAGACCTGTTAAGCGCTTCCACACAAGCGCTTATGGAAACAGGATTGCCTGGGTGGTGGGTTCGCTTCCACTAATTAAGATAACTCAATATGTCCGGAGGCTGCGAAATATGGATGCGCGCACGCAAGACAGATAGCTTTATATGCGCACAGATTTCACGCAATAGCAAATTATTGTATGACACACGCTCGAATTTATACGCTCGCCCGGAGTTAGGGCCTTTTCTCACGCTGCGATACGATGTCACGCGATCTTGATAAATATTCAACGATACACCGCTAAATTGTTTTATATTTTGTTGAGTAAACATTCGGTAGGAGCTATTAATAAGCTTTGAAATAAAGTAGCAAACAAGTTCACCTGTTGTTGAATGTTCACTGTCGAGTATGGGCAAATATATGTGGCAGGGTATCACTGATAAATAATATAATTAAACCTTATAACATTTGTAGGTTAGCACGTATACGTTAAAATATGATTACCTAATTTAAAAGGAGCTTGCACAAAAAGTACAAATTCATTCATGCATGGAATTATGATACGATTTAAAGCGTGGTTTATATTTTATTTTCCTTGTAGTTATCTAAAGATATATACGAAGATGAACAAAAGTCCTATCAATTCGTTTCAGTTGATACCAAGAACACAGTGTAAATTAATGGTTATCAAGCGTATAGTAAAAGTTTATAAGTAAAATGTAATATAAAATGCTTTAAACTTGAATATGAACAGATATTTTAGTTTAATTTATTAATATACATTTTAAACTAGATAAACTAGGTCCAAGAACATTAAAAATAGTGGTCAAACAAGTGTCCTTTACATATACGATTTCGAGATATGACAAAGCGATTTTGACGTCATTTCGTGTAGGTCGGTCTACTTGTGTTTTGCTATCTGCAAACAATCGCAGTCATGCAAAACGCCTTCGTAGTATAGTATACAGTGGGTAGGTATAATTTTGTAACTAGTACACAGTGGTCTTAAAGAAATTAGTAAAGACTCGTAAAGATGTACATTCCAGTTATAAATCAGTCATTAGATTTCATTGTAAGGTCTATTTTTTCGGTAGGTAGCTTAGTCTTACCTCAGTTTGATCCAAACATAGTCTTTATAGGTATAGTGTATGAAAAAATATTAATTATCTAATAAATAAATTATTATTGGTACCTAACATCCGTCATGTTTCTAATGTTACATAAAACATTCATCATTTTTATATGTAGCTTTTAGTACTACTGACCTACATAGATTTTAGTTTAAACGTATTTCTACAACTGTGTGAAAAGCTACATCAATGAATAGAACTAAGAGAGTTTCAACTGCAACTCCATAACATTTTATCTACTAATATAAAAAATAAAAAAAAATATCTTCTCATATGAATAATTAAAACCGAAGCACCGTTCGTAACTCCAAAAACTGTGCCTTTATCTCAACGAATACCAGAGAACTCAAGCAGTGTAACATGAAATAGCTAATTAAACTAGTACCAAAATCCGATATCAGGCACATCGTGGCGTCACGAAACTCCCGGCTACCTAATAAAGTAAGCAGTCTCACGTTCCTAATTAGACCGTTAATTATAAGCCTCTCATGGCAGCCTTAATTTCAACATAAAAGACTATCTCCTCCCGGATTAATTTTTGACCGGATTTTGTTACTACAGTAGGCAATTTCTTATATTGATCGGTGTTTCATTAAATATATTGTTATAAAATTATTTTAGTTTTAGGTATCTGGTATCATTATTATATAGATGCAAAGCTTTTGTAATTGTGTTTGATTAGCGAACACGACTAATGAGAAATAAATCATGTTGCACCTATAATATGATATTGAGCATTCAGTAAATGCAAAATTTTGACTGACAATGAGTTAAAAAAATTGTAAGCATTAGTGGCTTAAACACTAAAAGATAAACACCCTTACAAAAAAATAAACTTAATTTTAATCATGTGTAGTGACTATTAAATTGTATTCTCAAATTGCATCATCAAGCTTACCACGAATATAATTTAGTTCAAAATAACTCAAAGTATACATATATTATAATAAGAAACAGCGTACAAAGGATCCAAAGTAGGCAGTGAACGCTCGAGCAAATAGCTAAATAATAGGCGTCCTTCACCAGGTGGACTTGAGTCATTACTCTTCTGGTAATCCGCTGAATACACCCTGATTTACGAGGGCCCTAGACGGACCGCCAAATTTAGGTGTTTTATAAAAAATGGAGCTTAGTTTCTTACCCATAAATAATGTTAGATATCCCCTTATATGGGTGCTGTGCGTGTCTCAATATGTTTCTGATTTCCTTAAAGCTTAGTTTAAGTGTCGTTTAAAATTGAATGTCTTTATGATATCAATAGTATACATGATATAAATAGTTCAAGTTTATTTTAGTTATAAGATTTTTTGTATATAAATCATCGGCTTAAATGTACATAGAGTTAGGTAGATAGTATACCTAGTTACAATGAGTGTAAAATTACTTTAAAAAACTTAAAAGAACTCAAATGTGGCAATGCGATTACCGATTTTGTAGTCTTGTAGAACAAAATAAGTTCTACACACATGCTCTTGTCTACTTGGGTACGTACATCAAGTCAAATTCAAGTAGCCTTCAAAACTATGAGTATCTTTTTTCCAGCGGACAATATTCACAACATAAATTCAAAATTCAGTGAATAAATATTGCCGAAATTCCGCCAGCGGAGAGTCGAACCCCGCACCCCGCGGCCTCGCATGCTGACTTCCTCACTTCCTGTTTGGCGCGCCATCGCGACTGCCGCCCCATGTACCTGCCAAGGCGGCTCTACACTATGTAACTTTTATTTTACTAGTCCATACGCACTAATATACCTAGAAATAAATTTTAGTGTGCCTGGAAGTATGTTGAAATGTTGTGTCCTAAATTTTCTCTATGTTTATTAAAAGTATCTTCAAAATGAGTATTTATCCTATATTTCTTCAACGGCAAAGGTTATTTTGTAGGAATACGATTAGATACCTTATCAGTGTAGGGGGGTTCATAAACTAATCTAACCTAACCTCGCTATGTCCCATTTAAATTAAAAAGAATAAACCCAAATAAATTGGGGATTGATTGTTTACAAATTAAACGTATCACTATTATTTTCTTAGGTGATCATATTTTCATATTAAAATGAAGATCGATACTTTCTGAAGTACCCCGAAGTGCTGTATGGATTTTGATTGTTGTGAAGGGTAGAACAAATTTTATTGCAATCCTTGCAAGTTTGTAACATTTAGAATATCTTATCTTTATCTTACTTAATATTATAAAGTAGAAAGTTTGTGAAAATGTATGTATGTTCGTTATTCTTTAAGCAAAAAGTACAAGTCGGATGTCGCTGAAATTTGACACACAAATAGTTTATTATCTGGATTATAAACTATTTGTGTGTCAAATTCATTACAGGATTCATTACAGTGCTATCGTGACCAAAGCGAGAGAAGCCGCTAGAATAAGCTAGCACGTATTACATTTTGAACGATTAAATACATAGTTTTTTTAATATACACTTAGCAATAGAACTTGTAGTTAATTTAGTGGTAATTTCCACTAACCACTAATTAATCATGTTGGAAAATGGCTACAGATGTGTTGCTTATCCTGAGGACTAAGTTGAAATGCCTCATGTAAGTATGTCTCCCTTACCAAACGTTTGGTCCCTACATCAGTGAGTGTCTGTAATATTATGGACATAACATTTTTATTATAAAATACCTCGTTTCACTAATTTATTACTTGTGTATATTAGATTATTGTTTTAACTACCTATTCCGCTGTAAGAAATATGTCGCTGCACACAATCGGTCATTGAATTACACAAGACTTTCTCATGGATACTTCCTATTTTAAATGGTATACAGCTTTTCCTAGTACGCCTTTTCCGAATATAACTTGAAGAAATGTTTTAATGTACTTCTTCGCACATTTACCTACCTCGCATACATGAGCAATCCTAAGAAGAGATGTTTGATGAAAACTTGATCTTCAATTCCTCGGCTTTTGTGCAGGCCTACCTAAACTATAGCTGATAGCTATTTGGCCCTGTAGTAAATGTAATAGGTTTTTGGGCAGAGACATACGAATAAAAATTTGACCTTCAACTCTTCAACCCCGATAATGTAGGTGTACAACTTGCTTAAAACATATGAATTCGGAATTTGTTGCTTACATATTTTTAACGTAGAGACGTGTGATGAAAATGGTTGACGCTGAATATCTTAAGCCCTGATGATGCAGGAGTACTGTCTATGGCT
>DWTU01003235.1:0-10615 GCA_018251515.1 Cecropterus confusis
AGAATATTTAGTAAAGAGACACTGATAATTTTAGAGGTTTCTATGTGATGTTTACGACATAACACAACACATTTCCTTGCGCTTTCATTGCAAACGCTGGCTAAACCCTACGAGATAGATCAAAATAATGTGTATTTTTCATATATTTTTCAGTTATCGAACTTTTACACGTTATTTAATTTGGCGCTTCGAAGTTCGCCGGGTCAGCTAGTGCTAAATAATCATAGAACACACGTGACTGATACATGACAGAAACTACATTCATTATTACTACCTTATTGTTAACACGTGTTAACGTCCGCCTATAAATTATTAAATTCCTCTGTAATATTATATACACAAGCTAGTACATAAACTTCCCACAACATACATATAAATTCATAAATGAAAGGTCTAAATGGTATACAAGGATAACATTTGCGAATCCGGCAAGGTAATTGCTTCACCAAGGTCGTCTAACCTCATATGACATAACATATATTACATACATCCAATCCAAAAAGCTGTAAAAAGAATATAATGTTTGGTACAAATTTACCCAACATTCGATTCTATAATGCGCTATCTCCGCCGCGTCGAATTGGTTTACAGATGACGTGGTTACATTCCTCGCGAGTGATGTTCCCTCAATGTTATACCGATTGGAAAATATTGACACTGCACACTTTGCGAGATAAGAAAATATATTTCCAGCTATATTTATATTACGTAAGTGAAGGTCTGAAACGAGTTGTATATGCTTTATTATGAAATTTTATTTTGAAGGTGGTAGAATTCTTTGTGGTTCGACTCCGGAAGCACCACCGCCACTCCTATTTCTGCCTAATAACAGCAGTATAATGCGCTGTTGTCTTCTGGTCTGAAGGGTGTGGTAAGGGAGACATACTTTCCCGAGGCATTCCATCTTAGTCCTCAGGGGTAGCAACGCATCTGTGGCCAACCTTAGGTGAGAGTTTGATTTTACTTAGAGTTGGTTACAGATGTCCATGGGCGGCAGTAGCTACTTACCATCAGTTGGGCTGCTTGCTCGTTTGCTACTTCCACACTTAAAAAAAATGTACGGAAATAATACATTACACTATTTATAAATAAATGAAGCGAACAATTCTGATGCTTTGTGATTACTGTAGTCACGTAGTACGAGTAGAGTAGATTACTCCGATTAATACTAAATCTCACTGAGCATCAGATTCCTTAACCAAGACTTACTTGCGCAGTCCTTGAATTACTCTAACTCTGAATATCTGAATACCGAAATACATACAAATTCTTATACATAGGATATTTTTTTACCGTGGACTCAAGTGGACAGAGCCGCGGGAATAACTCTTTATACGAGAATAGTATTGTATAGGATTTAGTATTTTAGTTCATCGATCTGATCTACGTCTCGTACTCTAAGCTCAATACGCACCTCACTTTATTAGTAGGTTATAGAAAGATACTTAAACTTAAATACAATCATTGTTACGCGATTTTCCGAATCATGACGTCTCTCATAAAAACAGAAAACAAATTAGGTATGTACATGCAGTAAAAAATTACAATATAAAAGGACAGACAAGAACACGTCGACAGCAAAAGAGCAATTATAAAGAGAGATTCGCGTGGTGGAAAGTTCTGAGTTTAATTTAAATTATTCCACATTTTCAACATAACTCTGTATTTAGGATCGTAAATTTGCTTTAAAGCATAAAGACATTAACATCTCATTACTGCCCGACTGCTGGACAGATATGGACAGGATGAAATATTAGCATGTTTATGCACGTGTTGAAAAACAATAATAAATGTAATAAATAGCTATGTACGTACGTTCTCAATGTGTGTTTGCTTATTTTTACTTTCAACTGTAAAAATATATGAATAGTTTCTTGAATCATGCTACGGAAGTTTTATATATACAGGCAATATTTTCAGAAAACTTTCCAAATCTCGAGCATCATCACATCGAATCGAAAATTGATTTTTTGAATGTGGCTATTGGAGCACGAGCGGTTCTCAGCCATAACCTTCTAGGCTAACTAAAGATCAAAAATGATGACCCCGTTGTGATTCAGACGTAATTCTGCTAACTTTTGAGTTACGGAAATTGGATTAAACGTGTACGGTTACGTATGCAAATTGCATGCTGCATACAAACTAGACACAAGAAGTAGATTTTTTTGTTTTTTTTTTTTTGTGTGGAAAAGTCTTTTTCTTCTTGGATATTATTTCTATATAACCCAACAAACGGACTAGGACAGACGGAGTAGGATATACTCATAGTTTCTGTTAAAAATTCCAATCTTAAAGTGGAAATTAGCAGACATTACACGCCTTTGTGAATATTATACAGAACTCTACTTGCGAATTCTGGTTTCCTAACGTTTCTCTTCACGGTTAAAGCATGCATAATTAATGTATGATACGCATATGAGTCCATATACTCAGAGGTACGCTAGAATTGTCGCAGAAATTCCTAACATCAATTAAGTCTAAAACTAATTGTAATTAATTTCACCTAAAATTAATAACACATTATAGATTTTGATTTACTAAGTAGTGATTTTCACCATACGAAATAATTGCACTTGTAGGTCTCGGTTTTCATTGTCCCTATAGTTCCGGTACCAGAAAAGGACTACAGTATCTCCTGCACGTGATAAGAGGCGACCAAAAGGAGCTTCCGGGGTTGCGGGCGGCAAGAGTGGGAGCTAGAATCGTCCAGCAAGTGACTCTGGAAACGACGTCGGTATGTACGTCGCACGCCGTCATAAACACCAGAAGGTGCGGTAAATGCTCATCGGGATAGAGCCCGAAGCCTTCGCGCTTCGGGCTCTATAGACTAGACTATAGACTAGACTTCGGTTGTGTTCTAACGAAGAATCCCGAGTCCTCCACGTAGCGCTGAGGACAGCTACCGGGGAGTTTAAGTGCGTGAAAAATGCTACATAACCCAGCGTTGCTCCCATAGCGCCGAGTACGAGTGTTGCGGGTTCTAGAATTTTTTATAAGTTTCGCTCAATTAAGAAACTATAACTATCAATTTATGCTTCCATAAATACTATCAGGTATGACGGTTTTACCAATTGTTTGATCTTACCTAAATTCTTTACCTTTAAGAATTTTACACGTAGACTAAATTATAAATAATAAATTTATGATAAAAGCAATAAAAACAGTACGAAATACACCCAACTGAATAAAATTTCCGTAAGCGGAACTGTTACATATTTCATAAAAATAACAAAGCAGTTACCGTAAAACAAATACTATTACAGAGAACGTCTTTCGGTCAAATTTATATCTTTTATAATAATTTCACAAACATTTTCGAGTAATATAAAGAGTTCTGCTATTGCCATAAATACGATAAGGTTTGATAACTATCGCGGCTAATTAAATTAGCAAATGCTTCCGCTAAACAGGGATTTTAAATGTCACAATATAAATATAGTCGGTCTGTCCATGTTTCGTCGACTGTATAGGCACTGTTACCACGTCTTTGTCAAGTTCATGATCAAAATCACATGTTCAAAGTCTTGAAACGTACTAAAAACTCGATGATCGACTGTCGGTAGAACTCAACTTGACTAGATTGCAGTTGCTGGTTATTATAAGGTGAACAACGTAGCAGTTTCCCACTGTAGGTTTGAAAGTTTATTTATCATACTATCATATCATATATATTGATATATTTATTCCCGTAAATGTAACTATTTAATTCACAGGTTTATTAATAATACTTTTTATCGTATAGAAAATGTATTTATTTTATATTAATTCAAACTATGCAACTTTGGTTCTTCATTACCAGATCTTTGTCGAAATATTCAAGAAAGGAATGGAGCCATCTCTTTGAAGGACAAAAATAAAGGAAACATTCGTAAGTTAAGTACCTTACGAATGTTTCCTTTATTTAAAAAGGTCTTGTATTACTTAACAAACAGACGCTACAAAAACATTTTCATGCTTTAAGATCTCTAATAGTGACTATTTTCATGACTCGTATTGGAGCACCATACGTCAATACCAAATTAACGAATGGTCTGAAAGAAAATCAGACTACATTGGTTTCTCAGAATAGATGTTTGTTTATTGAGCTAAAAGCCGACCTCGTATTAGGGCTTTCATTCTTTAAGAAAAAAATGTTTTTAAAATCTTTGAAGGTCTTAAGAAACTTTAGTTATCATTAACTAGCTGACCCAACGAACTTTGTTCCGCCTAACAGTCAATGAATTTAGGGTTTCAAAATTAATACAAAATTATTAAGTTCAATTTTTTATTAAGATAATAAATGTAAAAATAAAATAAACATTTAAAAAATGAAGTATTTTAGTGACGTACCGAGAAGACATTTGCTCTATTGGCCATGTATTTTAGACATGGGTTGCGCTGTTCAGTGAAGTACGTAGTAGTACTTGTGATATACGACATTTTTTAATTATCAAGCACAAGAACAACTAAAGCAGATGGTTTTCCGACCGGTAAACACATGCCACATGTGAGAAAATCATGCGTTTTCTAGATTAAGATCACAAACAATCTAGGAATTGGCCTTGTGATTTGTTAATCGTCATGATGATAATACTTTCTATTCATCCCTCTATTGGCCCTTGAAAGTCCACTGTTAGATATAGGCCTCCATCTGCGCCACTCCAACCGAACCTGAGCATCTGAATTCAACGGTTACCTGGTCAGGGGGCGGCCTATACTAATTTTGCCCAGACGCCTTTATTTGAGGATTTCGGTTTCCCAGAAGCTGTCGAATAATAATTTAAATTAGTGTAACTAATATCTGTACTAATATATAAAAATTACATAGTGTGTGTCTATTTGTTACTCAATCGGGCAAGAAGCACTGGTCCGATTTACATGAAATTTTGCATGGATTTAGATTATTTACCTGCACAACTTAAAGGACTGGAATGAACAGGATTTCATTCTTTAATCGCTTTCAACGAAATTCACGATAACGATACAGCAACTCAATAATGGCATATAATATAAGGTCAGCGGATTTTGTATATCGTTTTCAGGTTTTTACAGGTTCGTTATTTTACGGAATAAAGTATTGTTCTCACTATAGTATAACATTATAATAAAAACTTAAATTATTCAGCGATGTATTCTACGATAACGAGTATGAAAACGGAGGTCAACATGAATTCGTGGCATAACTTTCCCGTCGTCGACATTAATAATAGTAAAAAAATATAATTCTTACAATATTATTAACTTGTTCCATCATTTACGGGTAAAACCGCTATATAAGCTATAAGGAGGTTTTTAGTTTCAATTCAATACATTCTTTACACAAGTACTTAATTCATAAAACTAATGTCTCAACTCAAATACTATTATTACATTTACATTTGAATTCAGTCTTAAAAAAACAACCGAAACACAAAGGAATATCATTTCTATTTAAGTTGATGAAAATAAGGTCTTAAAATCACAGAACTAGTCACGACTTGTCAGGTAATCTACAATGTTTATGAAAATAAACATGGAATTCGGTTATAGGATATTGCTGGGAAAACTCAATTCACTCTCAGATGTTTTGGCATGTCTCGCCGATTCATTAATATTTCATCACTAAAATCAATACAGTTATCGTTGCGATGTGTGTCAAATATGATTTGCTATCTCCAATATGATTAAACTAGTTCTGTTGACGCTTGGGGCTTGGATCATGTGACATGATTTAACGCTCATTTCATTTCATACAACTGGCATATTTATAGAGACCACAATTGGACAGACAAAATATTATAGAGAGAGATTGAGCCTATATATTGTATCTCTAATTTGTCTAGTGTGATTTATTCTATAGTAGAAACAAATGAACATGCAGTTCATCAGATACAGTCACTGCCGCCCATAGATTTCAAATAAAATATAAGTCTTATCTGAGATCGGCTGCATTGTCATTGCTTAACACGATGTTTAAGTTGAAACGTCTCTATGTATCCCTTCAGACCAGAACACTGTTCTTATCACATCACTAATGACCAGCACTAAAAATGTTTCTCCGCCCGCAACAGAAGCAAGACCTGGACCATACGCTATCACGATGTTCCAACGTGGACATCGAAGCTACTTATATGTTATACACAGAAGTAAGTGTATTTTTTTTATAAAAAACCTTACAAGTCTTAAATCGTTCATAGTGAAACAGTTCCTTAATACGTCAAGGTAAAAAGTATGTTAATCTTTGTCGCTAATTAAAATTAAGTCAATCAATCAAAATCACTGAAAACCGAAAATATTTGTATAACGTTACGAGTATATATTATATTTAAAATTATTAAAAACCATTACTACGAAGGCAATTGCCTCTAATATTACAAGTACACAAGACTGTGAACTAAATAATTATATCAAAATCATACTATTTTAATGATGCAGAAATGTTTTATAAAAATATTCTCTTCTTTTATAAAAATATTTGTTGAATTATTATTCAAATATTTTAATTACTGTTACTTATAATAAAGCTATGTAACCTCTAACAAAAAAGCGTTATAGGAAGAATTTTGCATATTAACACTGAAGTCATGTTAAAAAATTTAAGCCGTTTTATTTTCCATACCAAGTAGGTCACGCGTAAAGCGCGTATCACATAAAATATTTAGAAATTTTGTCGCAAAAATGTTCAAAGCTTTTGGAATGTAAAGCAGCCCGTGTGTAACAGTGTATACGCCGAGATTGTAGGCAGAGATCATAAATGGTGCTTCGTAATTGCGGTATTTATGCCGCCGCACATCGCACGTACGCAAATATTGCCGGCAAATGAACGACATGTTTCTGATTTGGAGTATGTTCCTATACCTTCTATTCGACTGTTTCGTCGATGTATAGAGAGTACTTTAAATATTATCATTTTATTACAGTTGTAAGACAACAATAAAAAGTAACATTAGTTAGATATAATTGTGGTAAGGTTGATTGACCTATATAAAAATTGAATAATACATATATGATAAACGGAATTTTGCAAAGGATAAAATTCCAAATTTTATTTCCTTTAATTTAGTTACCTACAGTAGAATATATGTTACAAAGATAAAGTTTTGTAAATAAGGCGGTATGCGATTGTGACATAATCAATGCCTAAAAGCATCCAATGCCATGTATAAAAATAAATGATGGTTCGAAATTCGAAAAGTCAACTGGACCGCTCCTCAACAGAAAGAAAGTATTATGCAACGTCTGTCGAATGGAAAGAGCTGATGCAGTAAATGTATGCACCAAAGACGTGCGCTGGCAAGGAATTTTATTCTGATCGAATTACCAAAGAGATCGCTTTTCGTCGTTTAAGTGGTGCTACGAGATAATGTGGAGGTCTTGGTAACTCAGTCTATTACATATTTTGTAAGAGCAGCTAGCGTTAAGTGGCCTTTGTAGGTCAGAATAAATTATAACACTGCTACTAGACTGGCTGAAGTGCATTCTGATGTAGCTCTTGCGTCCCTATGGGTACCTGTAAGTAAGTACACCTTTATATAACCAGCTGGCTCTTGTTACATTATGCTTTATTCATTTGTTGTAACAAAGTAATGTTACCCTGAAACCTAAAGATAAAAAAGCGTGTATAATCAAATGTTTTAATTAACGTAGTTTTAAATCTGGGTAATTTGAGTAAATATTTTTATTTATTTAAGGAATATATCTAAAACATACCATTAATAGATATATTCATAATCTTCATTTAGTAAATTCTTGTTTTAGAATAGTTTGGATCACATAAAATGGTTAAAAGGCAGCCAAAACATGCCGGTTAAAGCGATCTAAGCGTATGGAACTCACGTATTCGTTATTAACCTTAGAAGCTGTATTACAGTTATTCCTCCATATATTATTGTGTCTGTGTTTTTAAATCATGATTCGTCGTGATCAACAATTCGTCATAAGTGTAGTAGCATTTGACTATTTATAAATTTGTTTTACATATGTAGTTTTTTAAATTTCTTTAAATATATTGTTTTTCTTTTTCCTTTAATAGGTACTTTGTTACATGATTTAATGCCCATACAGAGTGCGCTTTTTGTCACTACGGCTAGTTATTGTTTGGTGGGCATGCAAATTTTTGTTAACGGCGCATATTGTCTCTGTTATCAATTTAATGACGTTACTTCCGCACAAACATGATTATTTCTAATATATAGATACTAGTGTATGCTCGGTATCATAAACATTTTTATTTTTCTAAATCATGGTCGGCAAATTAATGTTAGCTATTGCACGAATTTTTTTTTTGCCAATTAACAAATAATTCGCATTTGTGACATTTCCCCAAATAAACATTCCATATTTTAGTCTCGCGTATATGCATAGTGCACTGATCATGCAACATCTGTATTTGTGCATTTTAAATTATTTTTATAGATGATCAACACTAAAGATTCGCTTAGAAACCGTTTGTCAGATGACTCCAGTTCAGCATGCATTCTATGCGGCCGGGCAACGTTGGTCAGTTCTAGTGTAACGTCAGCCACGTCCGGAGAGAAAGAGGCCCCTCTCATTGGTGTCCCTCTAGAGATGTATGTACAAAACGCAAACACCACATCTGGAAACTTAAAAACCGTAATTGGATTCCCCGTTCTGCCTCCACTGGCTCATGGGACGGGGAAAGGGACGCGATCAACGAAAGCCGCCCTCCGGCGTCTTGTGCGCCTGCGACATAGCGCCTGGGAAGACGCATCGTCCTCCCTGCCCACTCTGCTGTCTCCTTCGCGAGCAAGACCGCTTTGCAGGATCGCAACGCATGCCACGACCTGTCACATCCAACCATGAACCACGGTCGGAAGCGAGAGGTCGGCCCCTCAGTACAGAGCTGAGCACGGTGCTCCGCATTCTATGCAGGGCATACCTCCAGCGTATGTATGTATGTTGAGCCGTCTAGTCGAGGCAATTGTCACAGTGATACTAAAAGTAACACCAATATAAATTATGTATCTTTATTTTAATTACGCGTATAACTGAGACATTGCAAAATGTATTTTTTGTAATAAACAGAGAGTAATGCGTTGATAGTATTTTGTATTATAGTTTTACCAATAATTGCAATCATTAAACATTTCTCTAGAAAAAATGACACGATAATACATAAAGATTGGTTTACTAATACTAACATTGTATTAGTAAATCATTTTATCCTCAATATGAATTTCATACATAAATGGAAAAAGTTCAGTTCCAGTTCTTATTTTGTTTGTTTTATCTCTTCGTTTTGGTAGCTTTTTACAAGCTTCAATGACATCAACATACATTAATATATTATGGGTAAATTTATACCACTGGGTGACCTACTTGTTCATTTAAATTATCGTAACTTAGAATAATTAAGAACAGTCCCACTAATTATTATCTTGACTAATTGGTCATGAGAAACGACCTTTGAATTGTAGAATTTAGATAAGCTTTCCCAGTTAAATTACATTCATATTTAAAGCACCATTATACAATGTATTATGTAAGTGCTTACTGGTTTATAATATATATATTAACATACGTTAAGACTACATAATAATAAGCACTTAGATAATAAAGTAAGTACTATCTACACAATAAAGTTATACTGACACTGTCGTCGACATATTATATTATTGTCCCACAGCTGGGTGCAGGTCTCCTCTCAAAATGAGACATTTTTAGGCCATAGCCTAGCGCGCCGGCTAAGAAATAATTGGTAGACTTTCTCACAACTTTTAATTTGTCACGGTGGTTCTCTCGCCATGATTTATTTTACAGTAAAGCAGTGATAATCAATTTCTAATAATTATTATACTGGCATTGTAGTTTAGATGAACTAGTGAAATAAAAATTATATTACAATACCCTTACCCCTTAAAAATTATATTACAGTACAGTGTCGAGACATTATTGTAGTCTTAGCTATCGTTGTTATTTGCTCAACTTTTACAGTCTTTGACAAAGTACAGTGTCGTAGACATTACACAATGTTGACAATAATTATATTATTTACAATCCACTGCACAGTGTTTTCCTTCACCGACAAACAATAATTAATTTCTAATATCAAATAGATACACACGGCGTTTATAATGGAGCCTCGCGTGTTTTTCTTTGTTATTTTATACTGTTGAACAAAGCAAATAATGCGATGCAATATACAAGCACATCACGCGAGACGTAATTACATAGAGTATTAAATGTATCACAGACTGTGTGGATTCTTTACCTAATTCAGTGTAATTCTTTTCTTTTTATAATACGCAAGTAACAAACGAGCATACAGTCCACCAGATCGATCAGTCCCAGATAAGATCAGGGTTCTTAACTGAGGTTGGCCAGATGCGTTGCTACCCCTGAGGACTAAGTTGAAACGCCTCGGATTAGTATGTTTCCCTTACCCTTCAGACCATAACACAGCAGTACTTAACACTGCTGTTATTAGGTAGAAATAGGTGTGGCGGTGGTGTTTCCGGAGTCGAACCACAAAGAGTCCTACCACCTTCAAATTCACGTTATATATTCTATAAAAGTTTACAAAATTTAAGCCTACATAAAATGTAGTAATATATAATATGAATTTACTCTATTATATGACTCTATTGATTTCATGATTGTATAATCATTATTCGCGTATTATTCATTGCATAATTTC
>DWTU01003236.1:0-10614 GCA_018251515.1 Cecropterus confusis
AAATATAACAAACATTACCGCTTGTGAGAAACACGTGTCCCGTCTGGTCTGTAACGCTGCGTTCTCGCGCGCCCACGCCGACGACTCGCAGCGGAGCCGCAAAGCCGCGTGCGATACGCGCACCCATCGCACCAATACCTCCGCGCACTCCTTGAACTGTCCCATCACTGTCTTCACGCTCTCTAACTGTTCTTCTGATGTACCTGGGTGGTTGTTAGTCACTTGTAAAAAATCGTATAAGAGTAAAGTTTTTTTTTTTAGAAATATATACCTTTATAACACACAGTACTTCCAGGTCGTAATTATAAAATTACAGTATTCTCTACTTAAGTAGTTTTAAGTAGGGAATGTAATTTTGTGCAAAATACAGTAGTATTTTGTACAAAATTACAGTAAAATACATTTTAAAAAAATTTGAAAAGAGATTTTGGTCAAAAAAAAAAAAAGAGAAAGGTTATCTAATTTGACAACATTCCAAAAATTTCGAAATAAAATGAATTTATTATGTATACCGTAAAAATTTAACACAGTAGATCTAGTGTAATTATAATGCATATGGAAGCACTGACAACACATTATTGGATATACGTGTTACAAATTAATTATGACTTACTGAAACGGTGAGGGAAAATATCGTGAATAAACTCCTAAGAGTACTCTCTGCACCAGTTACCACTTGGTGAGCGCGGTAGACTATTTGGACTGGGAGGATTCATCTGATTATTATTATTTTGTATGAGATTGAGTAGTAAACAAGAATGAAATCCATCCGATAGTAAGTGATCACTGCCGCCCATGGATATCCGTCAGAAACTTCATATAGGACAGAGGTTCTATGGGAATTTAATACAGATGCCGTGCTTCTCCTAGCCATATACCGGGTGTAATCGTTTAGTGTGCACAGGCGATTATTCCGTAACTATTACATATAATAAAAAACTTTAAGCTGATATCGAAAGTATTTTACCAAATGAATAAAATTACAATAATAACTTTTAAAAATATAACGAGAAATATCCAAAAATTTTACATTAAACACTCCGATATATTTTCTTTCTTAGTAAGTACAAAATTTTGTATCCAAAAAAAGCTGACGAGCTAACGGAATCTGTTTTCTAGTACCGACTACAACCGAATAAAGAAATTTTTAGCCGCGAATACTGCAAACGCGAATGCGGTAACCGTGAATAAAGCCTGTCTGTTCAATTTAAATCCACTAACCATCGCCACTTTCAACAGCCCTTGTAACGGCATCCACAACAGTTATGAGGTTCAACTCCACGTTTGCCCCGATCGTCTTCAGATACGCCAGATTGTTCGCCCTTGTTGTAGAGTCCACGTTTCCAATACTCGATAAAGTTTCGTTCTTCAAGGTCTGTATGAAAAATTTTGAAATTATTAAACCAATTTTCTTTTTCGTTATAGCCATCTTTATTCATATAAGAAATAATAATGCGACAGGATAATATATTAAGTTGTAGAATATAACGTGAGGTTAGGTTAGGTTGACATGTTGGATCAGCTATCATCAATGTTTTAAGGTGAAGTATATTTATAGGTAATTAGTATATTTGCTTAGAGTTTCAATTAGGACGAGACAGAGACTACAATACTGCCTTGCAATACTTAAAAGAAAAATATGAATCAAAGATGAAAGAGTCATTACTTTAAATTCGCATTGCCCACTTATTTTATAAAAAAATATTGGTCTGCATATTTTTTCTATGAGACATTTTACTTGTCATATTCATTAAATGTTAATTAGTATATGTCGAATTGACTAAATGACTTAAATGTCAAATTTGGTAAATTATAACAGGGCAGCCTAAATGCCTAAAAACGTAAAAATAACTTCACAAATAACCCAGCAAAAAAAATCTTACAAATAAAAATAAACTAAAATAATCATCATCAATCATTCTTACACAATTTTTAATGTGGTTTATTTATATTGGAAGATGGTAGAATTATTTTTCTGCTTAATGATAGGCGGTTTAACCACTGTGTAGTTGAGAAGACATATTTACTTCCAACTTAGTCCTCAAAGGTAACAATGCATCTGTGGTCGACTTCGGGTCGGATGCAAATCTTATCTGGGGTTCATTACAGATGTCCACGTGCCATTACGTCGACAAACACACAGAGAAGATATTCAAACATTCATGCCTAATATTATGTCCAATTTATATCCATCGTTCAATCATACCAACATGTATGCCAAGAGCATAATTTATAAAAAGCAAAAAAAATTCAAGCACAGTAAATGCGTTATTTATTATCAAAAAATACATAGCCAGGTGCACTAATGCGTGGAGAAACAAAATGAAAGCAGTAAAATTTAAAGAATCATGTTTGTTGATTCTCGTTTGTTGATTCTCGAATCGTTCGCAGAATACAAAACTAAAAATGATCAAAAAACATGGCATATTTTTTAATAAATTTGAACAACAACCAGAATTAAAGCTACAGTGGTACCCAAAACATAAATATTACTTTATACTGACTTCGGATATCCTCTTTTAAAAGCTTTACCAAACATGTTCCCTTTTTTTAATTCTATTTAATTTATTGTAATAAAAAACTAAGTTATTGTAATAAAAAGCTTGCTTAATTCAGTAAATCAATAATTACACTACCATCAGGTAAAGACTCCTGTTTTAATATTTAAAGTATTTAGCTAATTCCTGGCATGTGCTAAGCAATGCGGATTTTTAGGAACATTTCGCAATTGTATAAACATACTCTGTATAAATCAGAAACACAGATTGAAGTCACCTTAATATCTTATACTCTAAAAGAAAAGTGTAGTATACCAATTTATCTTTCGGAGATAAATATAATAAAAGCGTTTAATATGGTGTTTATGGCCAGGAAAAGAACAAATATGAAACATGTTACAAGAAAAACGTTGCATTGCTAGCCATAACCTTTTTATATAATTCCATGGCTTACGTAGCTTTTTAAAAATAAAAAGAACTAAACAAAGAATATGCAGGCCTACATACTGCAAACTAAAATTAAACGTCTCAGATATGTATGTCTCTCTTACCGCACCCATACACACTCATAGAACACAGCAGCGCTTAACTCTAATGTTGTTAGGTAGAAATACGAGTAGGTGCGGTGATGGTGCCGAACCATAAAGGCTTCTATCACCTTTAACATTCTAATACACCTTACAATCACTTACGCACAAACAAACTCACACCCACACACCCATACACACTTGCACACACCATACACATACGCAGCAAACAAATACTCAATAAGCAACATTAATCTTAGAAATAAGTCCGTAATTGGTTGTAAGAATTAAAAATTAATAATACTACTATGTTTTACATTTTTAAATTTATTACCTTTTTCCCGCTCAGACTATCCATAAGACATCTGTAAGAGACTTGCTCCAAAGACGCCGAACTCTTGAAATCGTTCCTCAAACTGCCGTGTCTTGTTCTATTCGCATCGAACGACAAGCTGTGAGAGTCGTTTAGTTTTGATTTAACGGGAGACCGAACAGATCTAAACGAGTGGTTTAATCTGTTCCTCTCTTCACTATTAAAGTAATCATTGTGAAACTGTAGTTCTGACCCCTCAACGATATCCTTGATAGAATCCCTTCCTGGTTTGGGGCAATTATTCGGGCAAATGTTTGGCACACTAGACGACAAAGACGGCGATTCTCCAGTAGGCGAGGTTTCCTTGGAACTTGAACTCGAAGATGCATCGAAGGTATCACAATCTGAACTTGGTTGCTCAAACATTGTCAGTTGTTCCGTAAGGCGTAGGATCGCTGACATTGCCTTAAAATAAAAAAAAAATGTTAATTAATAACTGATAAAAACACTGAAACATCATGATAATTAATAATGGCACTCACCAGCTTCTCAGATTCTTCGCAGCAGTTACTCTTTGGCCATCCTATGATTGCCAAAGATTCTTCAAAAACGGATGGATCCCAAAGGCGCAACATACTCTTTACTTTAGCTTTTATACCTATGCAAATAAAACAACATTGAATATCAAAAAATAGTAAAAACATAGATTAATGAAACATCAGATACTGCTTAGGGGTGTCAATTAATTACGTGAGGTGATTTTCAGACTCCCCTTCCCCCCTTGTGATGTGGAGATGTGGAGATATTTGTCTCAACCCCAACAAATTGCATATGAGCTTGTTCAAAATTAGAGGAGAGTCATGCTTTGCTTAGTTTTAAACAGTTTTGTAACAATTTTACATCGTGGTCTCCCCCTAAATGTCTGAAGTAATAAATAGATGTCTCCATATAGTTGTACTCTATGACATAGTTCTTTTATCAACTACTAAATTTATACCTTCCAATGTAGTAATCACATCAGAGTTTTGCTTCGCCTGCAAAAGTACTACGATTCGATCCATGTCGGTGACGACATCCTCCCGCAGTTTCCTCAGTGCGATGACATTATCATATTCAGTCTGTATTTTGTTCGCTGTAGCAGAATTCAAGGCCGCTTTCGTGCTGTTTATATCTTTCACTTGCTGCACTAATCTAGTGATGAGAAATAATATCTAAATTTAATAACCTTAACGACACAAATAACAATACCAACATACCAACCCAAACCAAAAATATATTCGTACATGTACATCTACTTTAAAATTGTAATAAAAGATTTATATGTGCATAAACATTAATTGTATATTATAAATGGATGTTTTAATATAAATGGTATGTGTTAATTTATAATATAGAAAACAACAAACGAACATGCAGCCCATCTGATGGTCAGTGGTTATTGCCACCCATGGACGTGTGATTAACCCCAGATTCGATGAGAGTACTGCCTGAAGTTGACCAGAGATGAGACCACTGAAGATTATATACTCGTATATTGGAACACCTTGCATAACTATGTCTCCTTTACCAAATAAATATTAAATTTAACCTTCGTAAATATACAAGATAATACCCGGTATTCCCAAAATCATAAGTATGTCTCCTATTGCACCAATAATTATATTCCTAACTTCCTCAGTATAGGACATGAGGACTTGTCTATTTATATTTATTTCTATTTATATTGTAACCTGCCTAAATAGACAAGCCCTAATTGCCTC
Source organism: Cecropterus confusis (assembly GCA_018251515.1). NCBI lineage: Eukaryota > Metazoa > Arthropoda > Insecta > Lepidoptera > Hesperiidae > Cecropterus > Cecropterus confusis. The sequence continues at coordinate 5,099 of DWTU01003236.1, forward strand.
AAAAGCAACAAAAGTACCTGATCAGCCCTCCAGTCCTCTCGGCCTTGTGGGAATGAGCAGCGAACGCTCCCGCAGTAACCACGTCGTGGAAACCAGTCTTATTCAGAGTATCGTTGTGCACCCACATTCGTTGCAAGTGAAGATTAGTGGGCGCGAACTCCAGGCTGGGATCGTCTGAAAATATATTGAGACTGGACCTATCAGCTAGCTAGATCTAACAGTCTCACCACAAGACCATTCCCTAACACTCATAATAATTGTATTCGGACTAAATTTAAGAAATACATATACACTTGTGTCATAAGAAAATTGATGTAAACATTATATCACATACTTAGTAGAAAAACTATATGTAAAATTGTTGTGATTGATCCTAAAATTACAATAAAGAAAAATAATATTTAAAAACACAAAAAAATTAAACATATTAATAAGCTCATTATACTATTGCAAACCAGAAATAACTATTAAAAACTCAAAGAACCAAAAATATAACAAATAATCTCGCCTTTCTTACTGCTAGCCTTAAAGTAAGCATGGTCAGCTTCCTGCAAGCATCTCTTAGAATGACAGTAGTTTTTTAGTAAAGATATGTGGGTGCTGGCTAGATCCAACTGCCGACTCTGCCAATGTCCACTCAATTCTCCAACAGATAGAAGATCTTCGAGCAACTCTTTCTCACGTTGTATGTATATATCCCTGAAATAATATCAAGAATATTCTCTTTTACTAATGATAAACAATATGCATCAACGAAAATCACCACATATTGAATGAAAATTGACTAATAATAATACAGTTATATCCAATAGTGAAATCCCATATCAAAGGGAATAGATGCAACCAGAAATATATATGTAAACTAAGTAAATGAAAACTTTATGATAGTTGTCATTTACATAGTTTAGCGTGGTGGCTTTATATCAGTAATTTAATTGGTTATTGTTAACAAGGTCTGATAATTCATACATACTTACCTATACCATTACATAGAGATGCATGTATATATATACATACATATAAGTCCCTGATAAGTTGATAAGTATGTCTTTCTTACTACACCTTACAAACCATAACAGAGCATCATTTACAGCTACTGTTATTTAGGTAGAAATAGGCTTTTATTACACTTAATTTCTTATCCTTTTCCTTCAATCTATCAAATTTAAGAAGTCATACGATGATTAGCGCATAAACGCTCCATAGTATAATACAAAATAGTCACCAAGAAATTAAATACTTACAGCAGTTGAATAGGTATTTGATAGCAAACCTTCGGCTCGGCCATTATTTCGTGTACAGTGATATCGCCGCCAAGACCAGAATGAAATCTGTATGTAACTTGGTAACTGTTTACAAAGTTTTGCTTAAGAAGATTCCCGTACGAAGGGAACTTGAGCTTCAACCCCAATCTGGGTGGAAGAGACTGAGATCGACGGTGGCATAAAACCTTTTGAGGAATATCTATACTGTTTCGATCGTTTGTATGAATCGGGCTCGTGCCTATGTAAGATGGTTCAAGACTCCATCCATTCATTGTGACAAATCCCACTGTTTTATTATCCCGTGTCATCAACGCAACTCTCAATCTTTGAGCTTCCTGCAAAAATAACATAAATTAAATAGAAAAATGTCCAATACTGAAAATCTACAGTTTTCACCTACTGAGTATATCACGATGATGCAGTCTTTAATATCCATAAGATAAGCCAACCAAGATAGTAGTGAAAATACTTCTCACTATTTAGCTCCTTAACCAGATCAACTTTGTACCTAATTACAGCATTGTCATACAAATAATAAGTATGGTAAATTTCAAAAGTATATATTTCATTTACTAGGTAAAATAATGATAAATAGTGCATTAAAATTTATAGTAGGAATTAGAATATATACTGATTATTTAATGCAACCACATTCTCACCTGTATGGTACTAAGAGTCAGTGATGTAAATCCCATAGGAACAGCAGTTTCAGAAACTCTCTCTTTTACGTCATACACGACCAATCTTACCAATGCATCTCCAGTAAGACCATCGCTAGCTCTAAATAAAATAGTCTTCGAGAAGCTTGGATTACTGCAGGTCTGTAAAAAAACAACAATATTATAGATCTGGGATGACAAATGCACACCATAATACTTTTATCTTCTTTACTATACTCTTTATCTAATAATCGCGACCTCTAAATTAATTGAAGGCACTTCTATGCCCTCATTGAACATTTCTCTGAGAAAATGGCACATGGATAGATAAAGGTTCACCTTTAGGTTCACCCTCCTCCAGACTATCCATCTTGAGATGTGCTCACCAGACCAAAAGTCCTATTTGCATACTACATCCATTAGGTTTATCAGTCATTAAATAAACAAATAAAAAATGCACAATATATATATGATCAATGTGTGATTTCCTCACCTCTACTATTTCGGTGGTGCCATATTTAACACACAACCCCTTGTGGTATCTAACATATAGCACAATTAACGGGGATGGTGGTTTGCCGTGCGTGTCACACAGCAGATTGTCGCAAGAGAGAGCCAGTTCACATAAAGGCACCTCATTCATATCTAAGAAAAGAAAATATCATATGCAGAAATTGAGTAATATACGTTATTTTAATCCTAAAGAATTATCAAATGTTTACTGGAGGCAAAGTAATTGGTACAGTTTATAGTCATTTTATATCGAAACAGGGTTTGCAGGTGTGCTCAAAACTGAATTAAAACAGGATTTACACGTTTTTGGTCAGTAAAGGGTATCAAGATACCTCAGTGTAGATAAATATGATCACTAAGGTATTAGATACTTCAACTTCCAATCTTGGACTCTAGTTTCATCAAACTTTTACAATATCACAGTATCAAACTATTGAAAAAGCACACAGCACATAAAGCACACAATTTATTTTGTACAGTAAAAAAATCACTTGTTTTAAATTTAGACCCTTTATTGTATTGATATTACAGTAAGAATAATTTCACATGAACCTACCTGCAACAATACCTTTTTGCAACCTATATGTTGTTATGTCCACAATGGGCCGAATCCTATTTAGCTTTTCCTTTAATGCCACAATTTGAGAGTGCATAACATCATATGGTGCCATTTGTATATCTTTCAACCATAGGGTACGTTCAGATTCATGGAATGTTGCCATTCTATAGCAGATGCCATTCTCCCATACTGTATTAAGGAAATCATTTGTGAGTTGTCAAAAACATTAATATTTTAAACTAACATACATGCTGAATTATTATTTTACAAATTTCAAAAACGAAGCAAAAATAGAAAGCAAACACCATTCAGATTTATCATAGATAGTAAGGAGCACATTATTTTAATTACTATAATTATGCTTCAATCTAATTCACTTGTGGTCATGGGTAATCATAAAATTAATACTGATATTTCATACATTAGAAAAATAGTATTCAGCATGCCTACCAAATACACCCCTAGACGGCTTAAAACATTTGACAGAAAAATGCACATAACAAGTTGTATCAAGCACTCTTACCAATTTGAAAAGGCCAATGTCCATTTTCATCTTGTGTTTGTACTTTAACCTGATGCTGGCCTAAAATGATAACGCCTACTGGCTCGTACCATGGCTCAGGTCCCTTCATATAGAATAGGAGATTTCCTTTTAGACGAAACCATCTTACTGTCGAACCTAATATTTAAAGAAGAACATAATACACAAACATTGTCAAGGTAAGGATGCTAAGGAAGCCTGAAGCAGTTCTAGTGTCTAGTTGTCAGTAAAAGGGCATTGTCCAACTCACTTTCATATGAGGTGACCACCTTAGTAGAGACCTCGAGAGCAGCAATGCATCTGTGATATCAGATAAAACCCCTGTTGTATGTGAAGTTGCTTATAAATGTCCACAGGTGGCAGTGACCACTTACTATAAGGTGGACTGCATGTTTGTGTGCTACTGCAATTTGAAAAAGCTTTATAACTATATACTACTATACAGCATAAAACAGTATTGTTCTTTATTTATTGGTACCAATTTTTCTAGTATTTCCTTCTCAAGTTTATTAATTTAATTTCATAGTTTGCAGTTTTTTTTCTTTTAATGAATCCTTGAAACCAAAGCTAACCTTAGTCTGAAAAAATAGGTTCAAATGATATGATTTTGCATAAAAAAGAATTCTGTTCTTATTTCTTTCAAAACAGGTATGTATAATCTTGCCAATAGGCAAAATAGGCATCACCCAATACCAAGAGGGCTTGACGCAATAGTGCTGAGTTTTGGAATACCTGTATATTGTTATAAACAATAAGATATGATGTTTTTTTTATATGATGTGTTGACTTCTAAGACACTAAGCCAGTTTGAAATAAACATTAAGATTTTAAAAGAACCTATCTTTTAAGTTATTTTTTATTGTCCTTGAGGGTTATTTTAAAGATTACAAATCTGAGTAAAGGGATATAAGGAAAAGTACTCTGTATGCAATGACAGAAGCTGCATTTACCGCATAATTAATAAAAGGAGAAGGATTACTCCAAACACTTCAAACGAAAACGTAGACGAGCTAAAGCTCGACAAAAGTAGTTATAAAATAATTTTAAGTTAACAAATGGTATGCTAACCTTCCGATCTGCGAAAAAAACTGTCCTGTTTTTCTTTCAACACCAATATACCCTCGCGATCAAAGCTTTGCGAAGTGTGTGATGCTAGCGCGGCCAATTCTTGCTTGTTGTATCGCATATTTATCGGCTCACATGATTCAATGTCTAATAACAAAACAACACCACACCTTTATAAGTGCCTTTCAAGAGCTATTGAAGGGCTACACCATTTTAAAATGATAATACGATATTCATAACATACTCAAATACCCATTTTAACTATACCACTATTTACTCCTTTCAAAGAGACCTTTTGAAAATTGTTATAGCAAAAATATCTTTATTATTTTTTCAAAGAAATATGGCACAAGTCCGTGTCTGTATCGTGCAAAATGTATTTTTACAAAATATCTATAGACTGCGCGGAAAATGTCTCAAACAGATGAGATGAGAAAGCTGTGTCAAGTATAAGTAATTTCACTGACAGATAAACAGATTATACTAAATACAGATTAATCAGTCCATCTAAGGTTTTAACAAGAATTAAAGTATATTTAGGTCTGAGAAGGAACATAAAAAGTATTTTAAAAAATGAAAAATATTATTTTTTTTATTTTTTAAGACATATTTTAAGTGCTGTATTTGACAGATTCGTTCTGAAACGCTCGATTGTGACTGCGCTGCACTAACTTGATGTTCGTCCGATATATTGATACTGAAAACATGTGTCTGAAAGTATGTATATTGTACACTTTATTTTTGTTTAACAGTAAAAAGTATAATGCAATGAAAAACAGTATAATAGTGTTTTTAACAGTATGGTTGGCAACCCTAAGTCCATGACTTTGACTTTGACTTTGACTTTGATAGTCGTCCTATGCCGCGGCGGTGGCGTCGCCGCATGGCGTAAGGTCTGCGGGCCTCGAGGAACC
>DWTU01003237.1:0-10613 GCA_018251515.1 Cecropterus confusis
AGATTCGTCTATCCAAAAATCCCTTGAGGAAGAAAGGTCACCATGCCACCGTCAACCCGTTATTGTCCCACTGCTGGGCACGGGTCTTCTCTCAGATTGAGAGAGTTTAAGGCCATAGTCCACTGCGCTAGCCAAGTGCAAATTGGTAGACTTCACTCACCTTTGAGATCTTTTTAAAGAAATCTCAGGTTACATACCTGAGGTTTCCTCACAATGTTTTCCCTCACCGTAAATTAATGATAATTAACTTATTATACGCACAAAATTTTAGAAAAATCAGTGGTGCCTGGAATTGCCGAAACTTGGACTGGAATTCGGCCTCGATTGAGAGGCCGAGTAAAAAAAGAAAGTTCTAAGAAAAGTCATCGAATGGCGATCACTCTTTTTGCCACGGACTTGTAGGATGTGGAACGAACTTCCTCGTGAGGTATAACCGGAGCGTTACGACATGGGACTCTTCAAAAAAGGTGCGAAAAGAGCTCTCCTTCAAAGCCGGCGATGCATTGGCGACTCCCCTGGTGTTGCAGATGGCGACGCTAACTACTTTCCATCAGGTAACTCGTCTGCATTACCGTTAGGCTTAATTTAAAAAAAAGCAGCGAGCTGCAACTCGCTGCCCACGACCCTTCTTGCGGCCCGCGGACCTCCCTGAAATCGTATTTTTCGCCGTCAAACTACTTCACCTCCGGTGGCACGCGTTGCCAAAAGGTTGACGACCGCTGGTCTATAATTATGAAATGTTATCTCTTAAGACTTACAGATGTATCACAATGAAAACAGTCAAGCAATCATTTATAACACCTATAAAGTGTGTGAAGAAAGTAATAATTGGATATTATTAACTACCTGTGTGGTACAATATGATTTAACGCTTTCTACACTCATAGCCCACTAAGATTTTCTCCTGTGTCGTGGGTGCTATGGACACACAAAGACGAATACGCAAACACCCAGACCCAGAGCAGAAATCTAAACTCATTATTCGGATGTATGTCTGGCTGGGGATTGAACCCGGGACCCACTGCGTGTCGGACCGGTGTGGTGACCGATCCACCACGTGAGTCGTCAAAAAATAATGACCATCATTTTTGTCGGTATTTCGGGTGTAATGTTGAAATAGACTGCAAGATGAAAATTCTCTAGGTGTTTATGTATTCGTCTTTATGTGAATGTGAGTTTGTGTGGAGTACATGGGCTCGCATCAGCATACACACGCAAGTGTATGCTGATGCGAGCCCATGTACTGACAACCCAGAATCCGACTGTAGACAACTTTTTAAAATTTTTAATTGTTTTTATTTACTCATAAATAAGGACCTGATTCTATCGACATTAACCGAGATAAATACATGAATAAACTCGTCGCTCATATGACGTGTGTACGTATCATAATCTCTTCAATGGGATTGATCTTTAAGGCGGTTCAAGGGTGAGCTGTGTAATAACCGAGTAATCGTAACTAAACAGCCGTCATCATTGTTGGGGCTCGACGCCTGTCTGCCAGCTGTCGGCGGTTGAAGGGAACAAATCGTCCACACCCGAATTGCTTTGACCTGTCACAGTTAACAAAAGATCCCGATCTGAAAACGTTAAACGTTTGAACTTGTTATGGCTTTTACGTTTGACGTTTTTTATCACTTAAGCTTTATTCTAATGGTTATATTTTAATCTATAAACTCACTGCTAAGAGTGCTAAGCATAGGTTAGGAGTCGAGACCTACTTATTGGGAATTTTATTCTTATCTGTTTGAAAACTCTTACAGCGTGTATTTTGGACTCAGGGTGTCTAGGATCAATAAAATTGTAATATTTTACACTATATTTGTTTCCAAAAATTGAACGTTTTGTAATTTTTTTTTATGATATTGTTAATCAAGCTAGATCATAATTAGGGTATCTAGAACTTAGAACGCATATGATATCTCTATATCTATCTACATACTACCTATGTAGTAGATAAGAAAACTTTCCGTATTGATATAATACGTGATTTTTGAGGCTCAAAATATAATTGTCGTAAAAATCAGACGGTCTGGTGAGCCCAACCGCTCACCTGAGTGGAGCCCGATGGGGCAACGCGCTCAGAGGACTCCGGTTGCGTTCCTTTGGAGATCCCGGAGTCTTCTTTGAAGCGCCGAGGACGGCTACCGGGGGGGTTTTAGTGCGGTAAAAATCCCACATAACCTGGCGTCGCTCCCATGGCATCAGGTACCTCTTGAAGGTTCCCCCTCGAGAACAAAAAAAAGGCTAAGTAGACAATAATGAACTTGGCTTTTTACGTTTTTATTTTTGTGGAATCTCCCTTACTATACTCAATAAACCAGAGCACAGTAGCGCTTTGATTTGTTGAATTAAGGCAGAAATAAGCGTGGCGGTGGTTCTCTCATATACAAAGCATGCAATTTCCACTATCTTTAATTTTATATATAAGTTTAGCCGAACGAAGTATGTTGGGTTTTGCTAGTATTTCATACAGGCGTCGGGTGTCCTGTTACCTTGTCGCGGTGGTATGTCGCGCCCATTGTGCGCAATGTGTCATCGAGAACTTAATGGACACACACTCGCCGACCACAAACTGAACGAGGATCAGATGTCTGTGACGTGTTGTGATACCTTGTGATACCTTACGACAGTGTTTCTCAAACTTTCATGGCACGACTCCTTTCCTATATAGAAATACTTTGCAACCTGTTACCATCCGCTGTTTCTGACCTGCGTTTAATTATGTTATAGGCAACAAATTCATGCGAGATTTTTAATTGGATCTCAGTTAAGTATGTAATTAAGTATATATAAATGTCGTTTATTTACCTTCACCAGGATTAATATTTTTCACCTTTACATTGTTTTTGTTTCAATTTTTAATGTGACTTCGTGACTACGCGCCACCCCCATATACAAGTTATTGAAAACGTGTACAAGTTTGAAAATTACTGCCTTACACGATGGCTCTCACCGGTGTATATCGTATTTTATCATGCCAATGATAATGTGTTCTCATTGATGTCCTGCGTACAATACATAATAAGATATTATGTGTCTATTGTATTGTTCGTTTGGATCAAGATGTTAACAACTAGTAGCGGTATAATTATTATCTAGATTGATGAATGGCTAAAAGGTCAGGGTTTTTCCTATAGCTATTTTTGGAAAAAATGGTACATTTAGATAAAGCTAGAGATCGTTTGTACAGGGTGTGACAACCATTCTACTCGTATTTTATCCTGTTTTACATGCGAATTTTGGGTAAATATATAACTATAGATTTTTAATCAGGGTAAACAGTGCTTATACAGTACACTGGTTATGCTAGCTAGCATAACCACTGTGTACTTTATATAAGTATACTGTCATGATGCAATAAATACAAAAAAAAAACTTTCACAAACTATTTAATGACTTTGCATTCATTTAGATGCGACTCTGTTGAAGCCTTTGCTACAAAAGGTTTAGATTTTGTTTCCATATTATTGCCGGGTAGAGTGCATGACGTGCTAAGTGTGTAAAAGGAGCAACAAGGAGTGACACGTCGGGCGAGCCAAGATTTACGCGGCGCGGCAACAAGCGTGAATCACACTACTTGCGGAATTGCTACCACCTGGGTCTTTCGCAAACGACGACCAAAATGTACCGTTCCACTTCATCTCAAGCTCCATTTTAGAGTGCCGCCCCAACATCGTACACCAAAGTGCACGATTCTTTAAACCGCTCGCGCTAGATGTGGTCGTTTTAGGTTTTATATGAAAACGGTTGTTTTTTTAATTTGATATCGATATGGAAAACTGTTTTGTATCAGACATCAGAAACGTAGCTTGTTTCCGATATTGATATAGTACTATAATCGAATAATGTATTAATTTCGATAATAATTATACATTCGCCTCTATTACACAGCAGCTCTTGCCTCAGCGAGTGTTGAATATTAAGAGGTTTAAAGAATATCAGAACGAGGAACGATGGTAATTTGGTTTCATACGTCTGTCAATCAGTTTGTTGTTAAGTGGTTAAAACGAGTACCGCGTGTATATATATCTGGTGTGATATATCTACGTAAACAGTTTTTTATAAACGGTTCGGTCATATCGGAACCTTGCTTAACCCGTCTTTTTCGTGCACTAGAATTTCTCCGTATCCCCTAGTCTCGCGCCACTATAATATTTCAGCGCTTCTCTCAAGAAATAACAATGCCACGTTCGGAAGGCGAAAGCACTACAGCGAACTGAACCACACCGGCGATGCTTCATCATTGCAACTGTGTAAAATTTAAAGTAAAATATATTATTTGTAAAATCGTTGGTCTTACTCGGTTGGTCTGGTGAAGAGACTGAGATTTCGTTTAAAATTAATGTACCTACTGTCTTGCAGCTCTTGTGGTGGTTAAAAAAAGCATGTTTTGCTGTAAATTTTTATATTATCTGCTACACTACGTTAATATTTCTATTTTTAGGTAATTATTTCTCTAAGAAATCCTTAAGAAGAGCTGATTATTTAAGTACAACAAAATAACAGTATTTATTTAATATATTTTTTGTAATGTACCGAAATGTAGAAAATAAAAAATAAACATTTATTAAGTAGGTGTTGTTTTGTTTAGGAGTTGAATATGAGCGGAATATTTTCAATCTTCCTATTTGAAAAATGAAACAGCTAAGTAGGAGTTCGCACAATAAGCGGGGGCACAAGTTGTAGGATGGAAGTTACGGTACAATAAAACTTAAGTAGCGGACGCGATGACAGCGGAGAGCGAAGCGGAGATGTAGCGGAAAGTGGCGAGAGAAAGAAAACATATATATATATATATTTGTATAGAAATGTCTTTATCACTTGACCCTTAAGTCAAGTGATTAAGATAATCACCGACCCACTTTAAACCCATTGCTACAGTTTCTCATTGAATGCAATGGGTTCAGGTAATATATGAGCTTGCGGCAAGTTTTAGAGGACGGATTTCTTTAAATGAAATAAATAAATGAAAGCCCGAGACACCTTTATTCGTCGGTGTACACGTAGACAAATTTACACCTAGGGCGGCATGTTTAAGAATAACCTACTAACCTAAGAATAACCCTACTAACCTATGGCTCATAACTTTAGTAACATTCTAAAATGTTTGCTTCTACCTGGCTCTTAGACTTAGTCTACCACGTTAACCGAATAAAAATCGGTAGACTTCACTTAAAAAAAAAGCAAGTAGCCAAGTTTTTAAGTGCAAAAAATTCTTCAAGTATACCATAACCAGTGGAATGGTGGCTATAAGTCGGCCCAAACTCAATCAGTCCGCTGTCTGCTGTCAATGAGGCCGCGGCGAGGACTTCCTCATAAGCTTTTGCAGGTGGTGTGCCGCGGGCTCAACTTTCCATACAATACGAGTATCTAGCGACAGATATCGGCGTCTATGAGAAAAGTTTGCTTTTTATTTTTTAAGAACATTAGACTCTCTTTGATTGTGAAGCGATCGCACGTGAACAAAGCTCTCCTATTGTTACTTTCTATACAGTTTCACTAACTTTGACGAACGACTTCATCCGATTCTCTATTCGAACTTAATAAGTAGATATTTTACTTTTTCTTTTTTCTTTGTAACGTTTACGAGAAATGTCTTGGCATTACATAAAATGATTGTCCAAATAACATTTCATATATCTATATAGTTAACATTAGAAATTGAAACATTAAATACAAACATTCAATTTCGTTTAACCTGGTTCAGAGAAAATAATAAATTATTCATGTATACACCTTTATCCAATCTGCTATTACATCTACAAGTCTACTAACTTCACTTTGTTTTACATTGACTAATATTTTCGTACAGGGTAACTAAAAAGTGTAAATAAAAACGAGTTCTCTATTCGCCGGTGCTCTTATATGATCAGTGCTCACTCACCGACAGGTGGATGCATGCTAATTTGCTATTTCAATGTAACAAAAAATAATATTCTAATTTTTTAAAAATCATATAATCAGTGATCGCAAGGATCTCTAACAAGAAGTTATTTTCTTACCAAGATCAAGTGTCCGCGAGAGCATACTCGACACTTCCTGATGATAAGAAAAGGTACATGAACGGACAATATCATAGGATGCACACGTGTCGAATAATTCAAATTTTAAAAGTCCATCCATGACCAGTGTTAGGTTACGGGTTAAATTTTCCATGTTTTCTTTTTTTCCGTGCGATATTCGGAAAAGTACCCGCGGCGTATGAAAATATTTTGGTTATCTGAATACGTCTAAAGCTTGCGTAAAAACACATTTCGGAATGAAGAACAAACGTATATCAATATTTTTTATCTGTATTACGTTAAACGTACGTCGCACGTTTTTATTGCGTATTCTTAAGATATAAAAAAAAAAAACAATAAATGTTCTCAATTTGAAGATACTGTTTTATATTTATTTATATATTGTTTTCAATGTCTATGTTTGGTGTCTCACGTTCAATCCAGTACTTATTGGGATTTCATATTTAAGCTCTAGCTAGCGCGAAGCAGTTCTTGAGGTTCGGTGAACGGGTGTGTTTACCGGTTCACTTTTTTACGAGGCGGCCATCTTAGTCCTCGGGAGTAGCAACTGTTATCGATTTCACATAGAACATTCTATATGAATTTGCTAACACATGTCCATGGGCGGCAGTTGCTATTTACCATCACGTGAAAAGCATGCTCGTTTGCTTCTTCAATCTAAAAAAAAATACCTTAAAGAATATACAAATCATCATTAAAGTATGAATTTAAATATTACTCTCATTATCTTATACTATTCGTATTTATCTTATTCGAGGTGTTACTTCAGCATGGCTTCAAACTCCGCACCACCTTGAAATCCACACAAGTTGGCATAACTACGTATGCTGAGGTATTCCGAGGTGAGCCTCATTCGGTCGAATGATGAAAGTATCAGGAATTTTGTTACGTTTAATTGGCATGTGTGTTCGCCACCGTCATTAGCGTTGCTTTAATAGGATTAATTTATGTACGACAAGAACAAAACGTAATACTTTATGAAGCTATGAAAATTTCTGATTTCGAATTTTCTAGCAGACGTATTTTATGATATTGTTGTGTATTTTATAATCGGAGCGTTTCGCAGTATCGTTAATAGGCAGCTTCAGTAGAAATGTTTGCTCTTATAAGTTAAGCAGATTAAGAATATAAGAGGAATACTTGAAAATATCAGGATGATGTTTTAAGGAGCTTTTGCATTTTAATATTTATAGGTATCTACGGCAACTTGAAACTAAGATACACATTTATGTAGGATTTAAGTTGATTTTAGATATTATATACCTTAAAGCTCTAATAAGAAGATACTTTAGTATAGTCTCATTACACTACGAGACTAAGACTGATAAGTTAGAAAACTATAGTCCTCCACGCATGCCAAATGTAGATTGGTAGACTTCGTGTAAAATGCGAAACATTATGGAATACTGTCAGGCGTGTCAATCGTTACAGGAAGTGGTAATAAAATCTAAAGTATTGGAGCTATTCAATTGAGACTTTGTATGTTTAATTAGTCTATTATTGACATCATATCCTGAGAGTATGAACTGTCTGGTACATCGGACACCAACTCTATGAGGGTTCAAATAAACGACGAAACACTTAGAGAAAAGGTAGGTAGTGCCCTTGCGCTTCGCTTGGCTCGTCTTGGCAGGGGCACTACCGTGCACCCAGATTTAGTTTCACTTCATTTTAGTTTCAGTTCATACAATACAGTTACATCATTTGAAGGTAGAACTCTTTCTGGTTCGACTCCGAAAGAACCACCAAAATTCATGTAATGGGGATTTCATTGCTTAAATAAACTATTTATAACCCACCAAATTTATTTTATTTTCTCTTTAACTAGTCCACTTTAATATGAAAGTAATCAACAATTTAATTTACTGCATCTCTTAAAATAGTATCAGTAAACTTATCTTAGATGTACGGAATTTATTCTGGATCATACATTCTGTTCTGTTTGTGAAACGTGCGACGTGTATTAGTAGTGTTATTAAATTCCCGTCGTCTTCTTTCCCTAATCTGGTCGCGGACGCGCCCCGCGGGCCCTCATCGGAAATGGCATTATTTCCCGCCCCGAACACTCCAGGACCCCGGAGCGCCGGACACCGGATACTCCTCGTTGGGTAGTGCCACCACATTGAATCAAGATGTTGGGATAACTCGACATTCTTAAAAATATGTTCTTTTCTATTTGGTTTAAAAATTAACGTAAGGGGATCGATAAGAATAATAAAGTTTGATGTGAAAAAAAATTACCCGACTGAAGGCGACGCGTCAGAAAGAGGATAGTTTTTTTGAGCGTATGTTTGTTTATTTTGAGCTACAGCCAAAACAGCTTGACGGATTGTGACATACGACTTATCATTCGAATCGTCGATGCTATATATTACTGTTATGGCATTTTATGATGCTACTATAAACGTGTATTGGAAATGTATTTTAGGTCACATATTTCTAAAATAACTTGGTTCTTGTAAACTCCTATTAAAACGTAATTAAAATAATAGATAATCCGGTCATATCCCTAAAATATGGGAACCCTATTGCCCCTGCTCCGCCAGGCGCCCTGTTGTTGAAGAAATTTCAGCTATTTCCTCGGCATCCATTTTTTACATTTCATTTTCTTCTATAAGCTTAAAAATTCAACACAGCTGTTATGTGATATCTCGGATAAATCTAAATCTTTCGTATTTTTAAGGATTCAAACATTAGCTTATAGGCTATTTTTTATTATTTAACATTAATGCAAATACTTGTAGTTTTGTTTTATAAATAAATCTTTATGCTAATGAAAAATATTTTTTTTATTTGGGATTAGAAAACGAGCTTGCAGTCCATGATGGTAAGTGGTCACTGCCGCCCCTGGACAACAGCGCATAACACTGCTGTTTTTAGACAGAAATAGGTGGCCTTCAAACAGATCGTTTAAAGATTTTTAAGTTTCTAAACGGATATTGCAAAAAAATCTGACAACACTAGATCGTTATTGTCAATGTCTGTCATATGACTGTCATGTCATGTCACTCAACGATTGTCATTTTTAATAATTTATTCTAGGGGTTATGTTTGGATAAGGAAAAATCTAGTTTCGGACAAAATTTCATAGTATCCTTGCATAAATGTAGGCAAAAACTTGACAGCTCTTGGTTTTTACTTTATGCAATTTGCCTCAGTTTCTATTGACCGCGCGATTTAGTTTGCAATGTCGGTCTATTTTGAGCGAATATATAGGCCGAATTGTGGCCAAAGGTTAAGGTTTTGGAATGAGTTAGTACATTCGTAGGCGTCCCGCCGTCTTCGCCAGCTAGGTATGGACGAGCTCAAAAAAGCAGGAGAGAAGCTCGAGGCTTTGCACGTAAGTAAGCGCTGTTAAGTTATGCTACCCCGGTACTTCGGTTTACAATTATCAACTTTTCCCAGTTTTTACAATTTTCAAATGAACCCCGCTTACCACGAAATTTGTGTTTTGTTTTTATGTGTATGTTTGTTTACGTGTTATGTCTGTCATTGTACTATTTCTATAATGACCATGAGAATTATATAACAGCATAGAAGTCATTTACTTGTAATTAACATATGATAATGTTATTATATATTCTCGTTTATTGTTGAAATCATTAAAAATATCAACTTTATAATGTTATCAAGCTACAATTATGTTATTTCTGTTTTTTTTTTTTGAGAAATAATAAGTTATAGTTAAACCTATTGATATAGGTTATTTTATAATTAGAGAATGATATCATATTAAAGTTATTGTTTAAATTGTCTTGATTTTCAGCAAAGCTGCTTAGCCTATGCCAAAATAAAGTGCTGCACCTGTGCCAAATATTTATTATGTAAATGGTATACTGAAATCATATTCTATTCTAGATATAAACTTTATACATTAAATAGCGCTGTACCTAATGGTAGTTTGTATTCCAAGTCTGAACTTACACATGTTCCTCATAACTGTTTATGATCTTTGTATATTAAACATTTTGTTAAGGCAGTGATGTCCATATTATAAAAGATTGCAAAAGCTGCAGTTATATTCTCATGAAAAATATGACATGTCTTTTGATAGATTGAAGAGAGCTTATACTGTACTATAGGTATTCTTTTGACCTTTACTTTTCTAGTTATAAGATGCAAAAACAAACTACAAATCTATGTTGATGTCTGTTTATTACCAGTGTTGCAGAATAACTGACAATAATAATTCATACAAATAAATATAGATATCAATTTTGCTCCCAAATATGGATACATCCAAATTAGAATATGAGCACACACTTTACGAAATTAAGACTAAAATGTTATCTCAAGATATGGAATGTAATTATATTTTGAATCATCCATCCATCCATCCATCAGCTTTTCGAGGTCCACTGCTGGACATAGCCTCCCCTAGATAGCGCCACTCCAACTGGTCCTGTGCCTTCTGAATCCAACGGTTTCCCACTGCCTTCTTCAGGTCATCGGTCCACCTGGTCGGGGGCGACCTGTGCTCCTTTTGCCAAAATGCTGTATTTTGAATGGTTTACATTAAATCGGGTACTTTTGAAGTGATTTGAAATATACAGACAGAAAGATTAAAAGATTTATAATTATTCGTTT
>DWTU01003238.1:0-10612 GCA_018251515.1 Cecropterus confusis
TTTTATACATGAATTTATGCCAAAGATTAATAATAACAAAGAATAAAATGACAATGTACAGAGGGCACACTACATAGAATTCCCGGTCGCTTTCATAATATACCGGCCATGTTCCCCGCTACGTCATAACGTTAGTGCGACGTGATCCGCGGGAATCGCGTGATACGCGGGAAAGATTTATAGGTCCGCGGGGACAGCTTTGCGGATTATCCGTGGAGAGATTTTATGTACGAGATGGTCGCCCTCGCCATTGTCCAGATATCAAGTTTGGTTACTCGGATTTCAAGTTATTATTTTAGGTCGACTTGAATAGTGACGCCATAGATTCAAGGTTACGTCCTCTTTGAATTATTTGTAAGTAATCTTTAAAATCTTTAAAATGTAGAACTGCTTGTGGTTTGACTCCGGAGGCACCACCGCCATATTATTCTTGCCTTATAACGGCAGTGTTATGCAATGCTGTGTTCCAGTCTGAAGGGTGTGATAAAGAAGATATTCATAATGCTAGCCCTTTTGGATATCATAAAGTAAGACGTATCAAGAAGAGAAAAAATGAAAATTTCAATGTATTTGAGTATGTATATCGTACATTCTTTTATATTTATGCAAATTAAGCCGTAGGCACATGCGTTCGCGGACATTATCCACCGGCTGTTAAGCTCATCGTCCATTTGCATCTGATATCCAACTCGTTCTCTATGCAAATAATATGCATATGATATGATCATCAGATTGCGTATGAAGAGAACTAGTTCTATTTTGCAGAATGAAATGTAGCTGTTACTTGTAGATGATAATGCCTAGTCACGAAATGCTTACATGATAGATTATGTCTTTATTTTGTATAGACTTAAGGGGCCACTTACAAATTGTCAGCTACTATATTTTTCTTGCTACCACCGGATCGGAACATGACCTCAACTCAAAGCATACGGCAACAAACTCCGCGGTCTTGTCCTATATTCTTTAAATTATATAATTCCTAGATAGAATTCAGTGATGATGATTAGTTGCTGTCTTTGAAGTATCTCTTTCCGTCTTTCAGCAATGTATGTCAAAAGTAGTTAGCTCTTGAAATCTACTTAATGTCCTCAGGGATAGTATCACATTTACGATTTTTTGGCAATATCTCTATTCTCGTTCTTAGTTCCGCTTAAAGACGAAACTTCAAAGATCCTAATTAGGTAAGTAAATGCTGAAATATTTATGTTATTCTTCTAAAACAACTTGGTTCTTAACAAATTAGCTTTCGAGTTGAATTAAGAGACTTTGCTTCACATTAATAGAACCACTCAAAGCCATAGCAAGAATGTATAAGCTTAGTACAATGTAGACATTCTCAAGATACGTCAGAGCTAGCCGTGACCTATTTACCAAGGCCTTATCGCTCCAGGCGATCTACACACATAATGTACTTAGTCATTACGAACGGAAGTGGGGGTGGATGAATTGAGAGGAAATCAACTTTTATGTTTACGGACTTTTCTCATTACGAGTGGATAAGTAAACCAAAACAGTTTCCTCGATAGAAAAATAGATAGGTTCACTAGAAGTAATCAACGACAATATATAAAGTAGCAGCACCGTATCGAGCCCATTTTGCATTTTTTGGATACTCTACTTTTAGGATACTGTGTTATTTTAGTATACTGAGTTCGTGACTCAGGTGGACTGGATGTGAAGAACTCTTGCCAGGTAGGTAACTAAATTACGAATTTAGATGTCGCTTCTGAATCTCATGTGCGTGTGTCCTATCTTCTCGTCCCGTGCATGTGGTTGCTAGATGACCACAAAATAAATTTAGGAAATGGATGTATTGCTGCTGCAATCAACAGTGTGTACGCCTAGTGCGATTATTATGACAAATCTCCTGATTTTTACCAAAAAGAACTTCTAAGGGTTCATGGATACGCGATATTGTCCTAATTGGGAATGTATCCTGTTATTTCTGGTCAAGAAAAGCAAGTAAAACCTATATATTATGAACTTGATAGAAAATGTGGTAAAAAAATAAAAATATACGAAGGCATTCTTACGATTGAACCATGCGGAGTCACGTCACGGTATAATAAACAAGTGAGATTATGAGTTTGGGACGTGAACCACATTTCCTGTGAAAATAAAACCGTTTCATGACACCTCACGTAAGTTATTTTAAGTCAATTATGAGATCTGATGGCTTTCTTGCTAATGTTTGTTTTTGTCTTTTGATTTCTTGTAAAGTTCATTTTCATTCAAGATTGATAATTCTTTGGTGAACATTCTACGTGACATGCAGATTTAATTTGTGATTTAATCAACTATGGTGATTTTTGATGTTTATTTATTTATGTTATTGAATTAAGTTAGCAATGCATTTATTTCGGGCAGTAGAGAAAGTCATCAGTCCTATCTCAAGTTGATTGCAGATACCTTAGAGGTACAATGACCACTTTCCGACTTACCTTAGATGCATTATAATTATATGAACTGCGTCTTTATTTCCCACCTAAACTTCATTAAACTTTTCTACAATTATTCATTTGGAAGCATATTATATTTACAAACATTTTCCATTCTCGCTAGTAACTGTAACAACGCTGTCACAACTCTATTCACTTCCAACACATAAAACTGTTAGTTCAGTTCCATTGTCATAGAGTTTTGTTTCCTCACATCGCGCTCCTGTAGACTTTTTAATAAATGGCTCTATTACAGTAACTTTAGCTGCGTCCTCCTGTTTTCATGTCTCATCGTGTTATTTATTATTATCGCCGTCGGCCATATTACTTTGTTGCTTGGAACGTTGTTTCTCGCGCAGCGTTTGCTCATTGAATTTATCGCCGTTTTAGAAGCTATTAAGTCCTTGTATTATGTCTTATATAATGCTTTCTGTTTTTTGTTGTTATGGTCAAATATTAAATCGGTGTACTAATTTGTTGTTCCAGTTTATTTCAATTAATATTTGCGTTTATAAAAATGTTTATGCAAATCATAATTTGACGTTAAAACAGATTATATTATAAAAGGATTTGTTAGCTTTGTCGGCAAACAACATTTTGTTTGCAAATCCGACACTTCGTGCGACGATTCAGGGTTTCGCTTAATCGCTTAAGCTGCTCGAATGGCCGACCTTGCTTAGTTGAATTTAGTTGAATTATCCGTTTCATGAACACTAGTGCATTGAATTATGTAGAAAAAAATGTAAAACAGGTAACAGAACCATTAAATATTATATGTTCCTAGAGTGGGCAGTGTTCGCCATAGCTGGGAAACTCCTGGACAGTGAAGAACTAATTATAATTTTTATATCTTAATAATAATAAGGCAACTTCATAGTGTAATGATATAAAAACGAAATATAATTTATAAAGACAAAATATCGAGATATTGAGTAATGTTAAATGCATTGATTTACAATATTTTTAACTAATCCATTTGAATTCACATCTCATTACACACACCATTATCGTTTTTTTCGACGCATACCTCATTAAATACGAGCATATCTGTTTGCAAACAGTTAATGATGACAAAACTTTAAAATATCACGTTGCCCGCGCAAATAGGGCGATCGATACGACGGTCCGCTTCATTTCGTAAATGGCTCTGCGCTTATGTATCTCCATCTGTATTTTTGACGCTGGAAATGACATTACTGTCTCTTTATTTTACAGTGATAGTACGTGAAGATTTTCTTAAAATGACCTCATTGCCCTCTTTACGATTACTTCTTACTTGTAATTTAATATATTTTATGTTATTTAATATATGTGCTGTTCTACTTGTATTAAAATGATGTTAACGTATTATTATATTGTAGTATTTATGTACATTGTACTTATAATTGAATGGTTTAATTTTTTTAACCAGAGTAAAGATTTATAATTTATTAAAGGTTATCTTTCAATGAATAAATAATAATCCTGTTTTAGAAATTTCAACATAACATTATAGTCTCATTCAATCAAATAATTAAGTCTTCTTAATACCTATGATCCTAAATGACGGACAGACAATGCATGCCTTAGAACAGTGGGCTTAGGAACACGAAATTGCGTATGAATTCCTAATATGAACAATATTTGAAATAAACATCAAGATTAGGATCTTAGAAAGGAAGTGAAACAATTTTAAAACGCGACATAACGTGGCAATCATTACGCTTGTGCACGGCTAGTAATGTGTATATTTGTAGGATGCAGGTATCTGTGGTCTCAAACTGATGCTTTTCCATTCGGCGTGACGTCACTATTAATTCCAAGAAAGCTTCATTCTTCTATTTTAACAGCGTTTGCGAGAGGTTTTTTGTTCTTTGTCTTTTTGCTTCCTTCGTGTAATATCGGATTTAATGGTAGTTATTAACTGTATTTTTAGTGCAGGATGGATTTAAGTATACAAAGAAGTAGTTTTAATACCCATCCTTTTATTATTTTGTACTTTAACTCTATTATATTTTTTGTATGAATGTCAGAATTTATGAGTAGGTTATTTAAGAAGCTATGAAATTGTGTCACTTTAAATTAATCTGGCCTGACTCCGCTATATAAAACAGACGCATAAATGTCAAGCTTAACATAACCGGATTTCATATTGGACGCTAAAGTTGTTAATAAAGGACCTGAGGAAATAAAGACGTCTGATGTCTGTGCCAACTTGAATTTGGTGAGAATCCAAAAAGAAATTCGCGAAAGTTACGCAACACTCAGACGTGATGGTTAATGGCATCGCGTCGTTTAGCCAAAACTTTGGCACCAGTTGTGCATGAGGCTGGGACCGTTGTAATACATCATCCAAGTTTCAATGTCCCGGTTTTTGAACAATTGTGTCTGGTATCCTATATTAAAATTTAAGCTAGATTCACAATGGTCGAGCCGTATTTGCGAGATGATGGCGTGCATCATTTTGTGAATGGAGCTTCATTTTTGTTTCAGGATTGTAGGTAGCCAAAAGGATTTTTATACACCACGTTTTCAATTTAACTTTGTTTTTATGTAATTTAATAAATAAGGAGGGAGGGATATTTTTGGTAATTTTGCAATTGTTTTAAATATGGGAGGTTTGCTTACATTCAGAAATAAAAAGGATACTTACTTATACAGAACTTACTCTATAATTTCATCTTTGTTTTTACTCGTTGACGCATAAAAATAAATATATCTGGTATTGTAACAACTCGTAACCCACTTTTTAACTTTATTGATTTCCCTAGGCATCTTAGAGCGGCCGGAGGTACGGAGTCGAGAGGAAAAGTGCTCTTTCCTGGAAATAGCTTCGCAGTACTCCATGGTTGGAAATTTGACGATTTCCTACTACTGCTTACGAAATTTTTGTGCCTTTTTGGTTTAATCGTATTTTTTTTTCAATATACTAATATGTTTAACTATATGTGACATTTAATTTTTGTTGTATAGTTGGTGCGTGTGTTCCGATTTACTTGCCTTCGTATGCGTAAACTATAGTACATAATATTATTAACATTTTGGAATTATTTTATCACCTGTTTTTGGTGTCCACATATAACATAAACTGTTTTGTCAAAAATTCATGGTTCTTTAGTAAGCTTGTATGCTTGAGGCTATGCACACAAAAATGGATCCCTACGCTTTTGTATAACTATATAGATATATAGATCTACGATTGTTATGATCATCACTTGTGCAAAGTTCTTACCTAATCCTAGTTTTTTTTTGTTTTCTGAGGTTTTGCTGTTTTCATGTTTTAATTTAATATTTAGAATAAATATCAAATCCTAGCTTGGCAAGAATAATCTGGAAAATGAGGAAAAATGCGCAGATATTTTGCGGTATTAAAATTGATAGCAGATAATGTTTTCCATTTAGCTCGCGCCGGTTCACTCGGGCTTGCGGCGTTGTTAAAATGGACGATTTATCCGAGAGTCACGCTGATATTTTTATTATAATTCTCCTTTTTTACGTTATGTTCACTGTTCATCTTTGTTAGTGTTTCTACGTTATATCTGAGTTTGGACGTCCGCTTAATTAAACGGGTTTGGAAGGCTTACTAAAACTCTTAAGATTAATTTTACGATTTATAGTAAGGAGATACCTGGAGCATGCAACGTTTTCAGGTATTTGAGGTAATATTAATATGCCCATGTTTTGGTGTGATTATTTTGGTCACTTTGGGCATGGAATGTATAAAAATCAATAATGATTTTTAACAGTTTAATTTTCAGTCAATATTTTAGGCCTCAAACGCATAACAGTGCTTAGAAAATATTATTTAAGTTAATTTATAAAAATTTGATGCTAAGTAGTCTTGTTTCACCAATTGTTGTTTCATCTACAAGTCTTACACGTTTCTGTCGAGGTCATATTTAATTGAAACTAAGGGTCAATTTATCATCCCGTGTCTTGTTGTTGACTCACGTACAGTTCGCCGTCCAATTAAATTTACAAGTTGTAGTTGGCTCAGTCTCCGTCCAACCCTTCTCGTTGTAGGAACCTTATCTAGATTAGACGGATTATTGGCGCCCATTTGTCTAACAATCGAGAGCTTGAGGCTTTTGTATTTGATTTCTACATTCATGGTCTATTCAATGTTATCATTTCTTGAATCTCATTACAATATATTATTCAATTGTGTCTATTACGTATATAATGCTTTTTGTTCTTGTAGACATTTATAATTTATCCGTTGTCGAGGATTTGATATTATCAAATCCTCGACTATTGTAACATTTTCATGTTTCATCTTGAATTAGAATATTAGAATCCTTTCAAAATAATATCTTACAAGATATCGGATCCAATAATTCAGTTGTTCCCCGAATTGACAGCCTCCATATAAGTCTGCGCGGTGAAGTCTGCGGTAATAAATAACGGCGTACAGAAAGTATTGGAAAATAAAATATGTAGAATCTTCTACTTTATAAAGCTCTAGCACGGACTGACAGGTAATGCGCATCTAAAATAGGTGGGTCTATAAGCAAGAAATTTTGTATTGGAATTTTCATGTAACATAGTTGATAGATATGTAATTCGAAATAATTGCCTTTCGTAATTTCACCCCTTAGGAATTAATTGCAAATTTAATATAGTAGCAAATAAATTCATATTTTGATTTCTTTTATTATGTAAAACGTAGAAAGGCTAAGAAGATGCAATCAGAAATATGACATACTTGGGGACTCCAGGGACATTTTAAGTAATATTAACTCAACCCACACTAGGATTTTGTATAGTTTCGTGTGTGGGTGTCGTGGACGCACAAAAGTCAAGTACACAACACCTAGACCCACAACAGAAATATGAAGTCATCATAAATTTATCTGAATGATCAGATGGCGATATATACTGTTACTATGATAGACAAGTTACAGGTTACTTCAGAAAAATAGATGATACAAAATTTAAAATTGTAAAATTGTTAGGGAAAATAAAGAAAATCTAACATAAAAAACAAATGTACAGAGTGTTTTAACAAACTTTAAATCAGGTTTTAATAAAGCTGTCGGCGCCCTACGCCGTCATTGTTTCATTTCCGCTTCAACGAAGTAATTGCTTTCGAAGCTGTTATTTCGCTCGCTCTTGACGTGTCATTTCAACATTTTCATATAAACTCAAACGAATAACGCAAACATTTATTGACGTGCTCTTGCTGCGTGAATTTTCATTTCCATTCGCACTGACGTTGCTGAAATGCAGTTTGCGTTGTACAAAAGCATGATTGACATTTTGCTTGATTGTTTTTTTTTTATTGGAACACCACGTTAAAGTTATATTGGATTATTTGGTTTGAGATAACTATTGATTTCTTTTGAGATAATGTTACTGCTGTTACTTTGTAGTAACTTTTACTAAAACGAGCGATCTACTGATCAATCTTCAAAGATATTCCGGATTGGTCCATCTGAATTACATTCCAGAATCATTCTGGCCGCTAAATATTCGGGTCCAGAGGGCGTGAATGTGAATGGTAATGAAGCATTTACCCTATTAGTGGCAAGGGAGCTTTCCGTATAGAGTTATTTCGGGGATGCGGCACTTACCAGCGTAGGACGGACTAACATTAAATTTATTGGGTCTACAGCAGGCCCCTTTGCTGTTAATTCAGGCAATTGCTGTATTTGCCCAAATAAACGTTTGCGTTATTTTAAAGCTTAAACTTCGGAACGAACTTGATTTGTTATTATAAAGAGCTGAGCTTTCAATTGCCTCACTCAAAACGTTTTTCTTCTAACAAGGTGTATTTGAAGACTTCATTACGAAAACTCACTTTGATGCTTTTAGTACATTTGAATTCAAACACACAATTGATCGATTATTTTACTTTAAATTATTCGGAGAACGTAGATATCATAAAATTAGTTTAGTAGATAAAACGTGCATCGACGTCCCATCTTGCGTTAACTATATGACTTTGGAGCAAGGGAAATCAATAGAGTTCAAAGTTTGCTTACTGTTGGAATTTGTCCTGTTAAATTCAATTATACTTTATACAGAACATCTGACGATTGGTTAATTAGGCATCATTCGATTAGCTTTTCAAATGAAGTCAGTTATATAATTCATAAGTTAATCAAGAGGAAAGAAAAGCCTATATATGCACGCACACCAGGCAATTATTACAAATTAGTCGTGTTGAAAATGAAACTGAAAGACATTTCGAGTAGTTGTAATTCTAGTCTATGAATAGTCATACTAAGCGAGCTTCTGTTATGGTATCACAAAAAATACAAATCGACGATGGATTTCGTTGGATGTTTTACTTGACTTTATGTTTAGATAAAATACTATACTTAATCCAAACTTTTCCGTATTTTATTTCATGTATTTATCGACCTTCGAATGACGTTCACCGTTACCAAAGTTTACGTTACATTACCAAAGACTGCCAGGATGTTAGTTACGTTGTGTAAGTTGGACGATCTGAAAGCAACACTAAGAAAGCTGAATCGATCCCAAGAGCAATAAATATATTACCGGAGTTTTGATGGACTTTTTAATGTCACTGAGCTGGAAAACCTATTAAATCTCGATGGTCCAACTGTAAGTGACCCAGAAATTTTATTGGAGTTGGATTCAGTCCAAATGACGACATATAAATCGATTTCATTCGCTCACAAGATCGAAAGGTTTTTCTTGGGAAAAATACGATCAATTATTTTAAGTTAAATTCATTAAGAATCTGTTAACTGGATTTTTTATGTCCAAGTCTAAGTCCTGATAAAGAGCAAACATATTTTATTTATCTATTAGAAGTAATCTAATAAATCTGCTGACATTCTTAAAACCCAATAAAAATGCAACATACACAACACTCTATAGAGACATAAGAATAATGAAGGGTAGTGATAAAACAAAGTACCAACAGATAAGATAGGTAATAAAGAGTAAAGCAGTAACGTGCTTTCGACAAAACGTGTGTAAGCCATGGGAGATTCTAATAGCTTTTTTAATATCCCACTGGGTACTGTGAACAGCCTTAACGCTTAATAAAGTTGTTGGACAACATCCAGAGACGGGGGATATTGGATCCGTATTATTAGACGTGACATGCGCTTCTTTCGACAATTATATGGTGTGGCTTCTTTCCTTAATATTACATGTGACAATACACTCATCGAAGTAGATTATTAAATAGACTTATATTAATAATGCCGTTTTAGATGTATATGATATGGTAAATATTAAATTGTTGAAAATATTTATGCCGCTTTTAGTAGCAATTCTCTTATCTTCTGTACAATATATTCTTATGAGCTCTTATGAGCTTACTACAATACTAAAAGAACTTCTCCGTCTTTTCCCGTGTACATGATATAATCAGAGGTGTGTGAGATTAAATTGAATAGACAAACGGAAGTAGGTTCTTGTTCAATGATTGTATTATGTTTTACAATCACCAACAAGCACATCTTTTTTATATAATTAAAGCCTAACGCTAACGCATACCTGATGTAAAATTTTCATCGTCGCCTATCAACATTTGTTGCACCACAGGAGCCGCCAATGCATTGCCAGCTAAAGGAGAGCTCTCCTTGCACCTTATTGCAGAGACTAAGTATGTTTGGAGTTGATATTTCGGACTTTATCATTTCATAAAAGGATATTAAATACTGGTATTATTCTTATGCCCTCAATGATTATATTTGGCTACAATAGGCTAAGGTGCCTTCTGGTTTTCTCCACTCTACTTATTATCCATACATTTTATCGTATCATCTATTTGTGTAGTAGCTATGTCGATCCCATTACGATTGCCATTCTCTTTAGCGGTGGGTTTTACGATGGTGCGACATCGTTTCGTAGCCCATTAATGTTTAAGTGGCTATATGCGGTTTGTCATCCTTTGCAGATTTTATTATACAACTCTTGGTAGATGCTGATATGTTATCGTGTTTATTTTTAACTGAGTTCCGATCGACAACTTTTGAACGGTATTATATGCGGCCAGTTTCAAAATTAGTCCCATTTTATGGAAATTGAACAATTTTCGACAGTTTTTCCGGAAAATTGGAAAAACACGATTTCTTGTAATCTTGAATAACTCAGATGTTCTAGACCAATTCCATTTTTTTTTTCATTTTCTTTGACGCCCCACGTGGTGAAGCGGTCACCAGTCTGACACGCAGGGTTCGATTCCCGGCCAGACAGACATCTGAATG
>DWTU01003239.1:0-10612 GCA_018251515.1 Cecropterus confusis
AATTTTGATTTTGTTTTTAATTCTTTATTTTATTTTGAATTTAATTTTCCCGTGAGTACATATTGGACGTTATTAATTACTAGCTGTGCCACGGCGTTTCATCCGCGTTAATTAGAAAACATCTATTAAAAACGATTTTTAGAACATCACGCTATGAAAGTAAGTATAGTAAAAATTACACGGGAAACGGAATAATAAAGGAACGCTTGGTAAAAGTATTCCTAAGATCTTATTAAATATGGATATCACAATTGTTCCGTAAGGAGCCAACCACGCGTCTGCGCCGCGCAGCATGGTACCTTGCAGCCAGTGCAGATCGTGATTATAAATTACATTATTTCCTACTTTAAAATACTATATTTTGTACAAAATTACAGTAAATGACAATTTAAAGACTTTTGAAAGGAAATTTATGTTGACGAAAAAAAGGTCATCTACTGTAATAACTTTCTCTGCAATTTGACTACCAAAAAAATGTCATTCCTATAAATCCTGTCATGTTGGCAAAGACGGAAGATTCCTACACTGTTATTTTTACCATTTTTTTTTTTACCATTACAGTAAAAAGTTCAAAATACTGTAGATCTACTGGATTTATTTATTTGGATAGGGATTAATATTATGATTATTAAAACACCTTCGCACTTAATGTACTGTTTTAGAATCCATTTGATAACCATAGAAAAGGCTATAGTAAGTCAACCATAAAAGCTAGACATATGCTGTCAAGACTTATTTTCAGAACTTAAAAAAAGGAACAATTTCGTAACACATGATTTTTGCGTAATTCTCACCATAACTTTCACCAATCCCCATTCTCACCGTAACTTTCACCTTTTACGCGGCGTACGCAAGAAAAGGTTTCCAAAAAATATATTTTTTCCTGTTTTGCAACATGTTTCGTTGCTGCTCCACTCTTATTAGTCATATCCTGATGTTATATAGCCTAAAGCCTTCCTCGATAAATTTGGTATTCAACAAAAAAATATTTTTTCAATTCGAACCTCAATTCGTTCCTGAGATTACCGCGTTCAACCAAACAAACTCTACTGCTTTATAATATTAGTATAGATGGTAAATATCCTCAGAATCGGACCACGGAGGCGGCTTTGTATTTGCATTTATATTTGGAACGGTCTTTACGTTTTTCAATTTTCAACCGCTTTATATTTTGTTTTGTTCTTGGTACTTAATACATTAAATCGTTTATAGCTACAACTATTTGTAGAAATATATTAAATGTAAATGTTTGATTAAGCATCTGAACGTACTGTTTTAAAATTGGAAAGGGGCGAAGTTTATTTGTTTATTCAAGCTCCACGCTAAACCAGTGAACTTACTTTGACGTTATTTTCAAAATTTAAAAGCAGCTTTACATAAATCTGGCGATACGTATTCATTAAAACTTACTCAACAACATTCTTCAGCAGAAAATATTATACGTCATTGGAGGGGCTTTTTATCAGACTGAAGTAACAAACGAGCATGCAGTCCACCTACATTAATAGGTTACTGCCGACAGCTATAAGCAAGTTCATATTGAACAGGGATCAAGCAACAGGGAACTTCATTTGAAACAGACTGCATGTTAATTTCATATAGATTTATATCAGAAGGCGATCGCGTTGCTCCTCCCAGGACTAAGATAGTCCCCTCATATATGAGTGAGCCGGCCACGACACTCTTCCACTGAAACGCTACGTTTTCATTATCTGACAGATGTCACTGTTACGAGTAGATATACAGACACAGTATTTTTATTATGTAACGAAATGTAAAGTAACATATGAAAGGCAAGCATGTAATAAAACACGATTAGAAGTTAAAAAGATAATTGACTACGTTTTTATTACTTTTAGTATGGCATGAAATAATTAAGCATCGTATTCGCCTAGTGCTTGAAATTCGTTTATCATTACTGAAGTATGGAACTTTTTTATTTGAAAGAGTCACCACTGACTGATTTACTATTTGTTTCATAGGTTTGAAGTAGATAAACGAGTTTGTTTTCCACCTGGTGGTGCTCATGGACATCTGTAGCAAGTTTATATGGAACAGAGGTTCTATATTTAATTCAATAACAGATGCGTTGCCACTCATGAAGACGGAGGTTGCCTCATATGTGCTGTAAAGGGATGGTAAAGTACCCCTCATATATAAGACGCTTATCTTAAGGGTTTTTACTTAATTCTTGGGGACAGCAACGCATCTGTGATGTCGGGTTACATTGTTATCCTACCAGGGGTTAGTTACAGCTGTCCGAGCGGCATTGGTGATGGCGATACTAGTAGGAAGTCTTCTAAGTTGTAGAAAACATACTTGATTTATAACCGTATATTACGTCTATTCAATTTTCTATTC
The DNA here is from genome assembly GCA_018251515.1 of Cecropterus confusis. NCBI lineage: Eukaryota > Metazoa > Arthropoda > Insecta > Lepidoptera > Hesperiidae > Cecropterus > Cecropterus confusis. The sequence continues at coordinate 2,362 of DWTU01003239.1, forward strand.
ATATCTGTTTGTAATAGTGTTTTGTTATGAAAGCGCTACTTATCTCACGTCGGAAGATGTTCACTGTGATTTGAAACTCACTTGAAACGTAGTTTTATCCGATGCGAATAAAATATAAAGGAAAGGTTGACTGGTCGCGAACGTATATCGTCCGGAAGGTCGGCGAATAATCATCCTGTAGTTTGTGTTTCTTGTTCTTTGTATATAAAACTAGATTTTATCTGCGATTTTATCCGCATGACTGATAGACTTTGATTTGAAATTTATGATATAAAAACTCGGATGAAATATTATTTATTATTTTAAATATTTGTATCACAACTTTTATGAGATGCAGTATAACAATGGCAATATCATTATTATAATTTCTAGACATTTGAAATTCCACTCTAAACAAACTTTCCTGATTTTTATAAGATTGAAGAAGGTAACGAATATGATGGTAAGTGGTCACTGACAGAAATCTGTAACCGTCTGTAACCATACACTTCTACCTTAAGTTGATCCCATCGTTGGAACTCCTGGGGAATAAGTTGGTCGAACTGCTTTACGTTAGAAATTTGAGTGCCATTCGTACCGCCTGAGTCGAATCGTACTGTTTCTACCAACAATTTACTGGAAATGGGAAGTAACTTTATATTGGTTGTAACGGGTAAGTAATATTCAAATGTGTTGTACACACTTGAAAAAGGCAATAAACATTTTTAATGAACCCACATACATATGTGGCGTGGATCCTAAAGAGAGTACAAGCGGTGTCCAAAATTCTATTGAATCTGAATTATTTAAAGATAAACAGTAGTTATTTAAAAATTACTTTTAATTCGATTTTTAAAATATAAAATGTCTATTTAATTCGATAATATTTTTAAATAATTTGCCTTAGCCTTAGCTGTGTTTTAGCTTTAGCTTAGCTTAGTTTTGCTTAAATTTTTTTTAGTTTTGCAATCATAAAAAGAAATATTAATCATAAATCATAATTTATTAGTCAGTTTCTTCAATATACATTATGTCTGCACAACTTTATAACAGTAGGAATAGCTTATTCTATAAATGCTGGAATCGAAAAGCACGGTAGCAGCTTATTATATAAATGCTGGAAGATGTTTACCGTATCCGTATACAATAATATTATTCTATTTGATTCTTATTTTTTACTTGAAACTGGTTATAGATGTTCTTGGGTAACTTTGATCACTTTCCACGAGGTAGGTATATCTAATCTTTTTAATTTTTTCAATATAATATTACAATTTCGTCTACAAAATAACGTTTACACCCAAAGTTGCTTACTAAAATCGGGCATAAAGTAAAACCACACTAAATTAAGTATGCATATTGCAAAGCTAACCCGAGTTCAGGATTTCAGGATAAACACATAAAGTTTCATGTGAGTCAGTCGCGCCTCTCGATCATAAAGTACAGCAATTACGGCTTTGTAGGTCACACAAACACCTGAACTCATCTTTTTATCTTTCCTGTGTTATAGATCAGTGTTTATTTAACTAACTTAAGGTTAAAACGTGTAATCTATCTAATTATCAGCCCCTGGTGTCCACTGCGGGATATAAGCCTCACCTAATGGGGGTTTTTGCTTATAGTTACCGCGCCTGGCATGCGTGATGGAGCGGCGGATATGACGACTCACGTGGTGGAGCGGTCACCATACCGGTGTGACACGCAATGGGTCTCGGGTTCGATCCCCGGCCAGACAGACATCTGAATGATGAGTTTAGGATTCTGTGCTGGGTCCAGGTGTTTGTGTATTCGTCTTTGTGTGTCCATGGCACCCACGGCACAGAAGAAAACTTTATTGTGGGAATATGAGTTTAGAAAGAAAATGTTTATTTTTATTTTTATTTATATGCGAATATTTTTTTATATAAAAGAAACACATTGTTAGAGCGGAGGTTTACGTAGGTTTTTTTTTTTTTAAATCGTCTTTCTGTGGCCATGGCACCTGAGACACATGAGATATGACATGACACATGAGAAAACTCTACTGTGGGGCTATGAGTGTAGAAAGCGTTTATGTTTATGATGGTAACCACAGTCGGTATTGATGTACCACAGGAAGACGCTGATGCCAATCTTCTGGACTCCGTTCCTTGGTCGCCTCCTACGACATCCATGGAAAGAGAAGTGTTATTCGAGATCAAGCTCAAACGGCACGGCAGTATAAATTATAATACGTATTCTATAATACATATGGTACAATTATATACACATACAACCATTCGTACAAAACTCTTCTTCAACAATCATCTAAATATCAGCACGAGGGCAATACGATTCGAATCGATTCATATCTCGTATGCTCAGATTTATATGAATATTTAAGCATATTTAGATAGTATGCTTAAATATTTATATTTGCAATGAAACATATCAACTTATTGCTCTGCCCAAAAAGCAGAGATATATTACGTGCAATAGGTGTGTCTCTTTTTCGTATCTCTGAGGTAAAACCTAAGATTTACCAAGTGAAAATACCTCTAAAAGTTCGAAACCCACGCTGATCTCAAATCATTTTGGACTTTTCGTTAAAAGTTGCTAAATCTTGGGCTTTACTGTGTAAATCTTACGATTTACCGTGGTTCGGGGTTTTGGACATCTGTAATCAATCCCGGATAAGATTAGAGTCTTACCTGAGACTGGCCATAGATGCGTGACACCTGGGGACTGAGTTGGGAAGCCTCAGATAAGTCTGCCTCTATTACTACACTGGTGTTTTAGGCTGAAATAGGTTTGGTGGAGGAGCTTATGTAATTTCCCCGATTTGACATCGTTTCGCGGCTCGACGCCGTAATATGTCACGATAAGACGTCGACATACGTAATTTAGTCCGTAGTTTTTTAGTCTACTTTATTGTTAACGTTTAGAGATTAAAACAAAATGTCAGCGGATTTTTTTTTATTTTTTAACAACCTATCCATGAAACTGAAAAATCTACGCAAATGTAACCGCGGTAAAAACCTAGTGATTGTATAAAAATATTTGCTTCATCCTACCCAAAAAAGATTAAAAAATTGATTGATGGGCATATTGCCTGTTCTTTTATCAGTAAAGTAAAGCTATTAATTAAGCTCAATCGTGGACGAAAAATAGAGTGATAAATGCTCTTAATATTTTAGCAAAAGCTATTTTAAATTGTTTGTAAGGAAACTACTAATCACAGATTTATATTATTCAATGCAAATTATGCATAAACATTGAGTTAATGTTTCAATTTTAATTTTAAAATGTTAAACGTGTGAGTTGAGCTATGCAATTGCCCCTCAAATTCTGCATGTATTATATCTATTCACAATATTTCAGATGAATTGTATTAATCTTAAGTACTACTGGGAAAAATGCCATCTAATTGTCCATCTAATGAGTCCGCTTTAGTGGCTGTATTTCTAAAGAATGCCTTTAAGAGTAATATTTTTGTAAACTATTTGTAGCATGCTATGTATAAGTTATTTTATTATGAGTAAGTACCAAAAATCGTTGGTAAAAATTATTACCTAAAGTATTTTAATATCGCACTGAAAATCTGTTGTTTGATCTATATTTAAAATGTTCAATGCAATCAGTTAATAATTCTCAATAATATTACTCACTTTAAGATTAAAATTGAACACGAAAAATATAACATCTATCTTGAAACCGTAACTTGATTTAAATTGTGATCTACTCAAGTGGGAAGTTAAGAAGATAGCGCCAAGAATAAATCCAATTAGGATCAGATCAGACTGCTAGCCGTAAATCTTCTTGCAAATGGAATACTTTGCTTATTTTTTACTTTTCATCTCACGAAGTATTAAATCTATTTTTAGTTGCATTTGCATCCCATGATCATTTTATAGCTAACATGCTTCAAATGGAATCATACATGAGTAGCGACTCTGTAGTTTGAAATAAATCACAGACATGAAAGACAATATGTTACTGCTTAAATATTTGTAGTGATGTCTCTCCCATCAAACTGAAGACAAGCGAGGTAAACAGTTCACAAAACAGCTTTGAAGTAGATTAGGTCGCTACTAATCCCTGCATCGAAGTTTGGAGGTAACTGTCTGAAGTTTTAAAATCAAGCAAGCGCTAAGACGAAGGTAGCGAACCCCGAGGAGTTTTAATACATTATATTATACTATAACAACTTAATTAAATGTCTACTGTGAGTTCTAAAGCAAACAAGTGTTCAATTTGGTCCTTCGGTGTCTCTAATTTTCCAGATCGCTTATTTAGCGTCATTGATCATATTGATTGAAAAGATATGTTAGAACTCGAACTCGTATTACCCAGTTGGACTTAAAGCAGCTTGCTTCTGATTCTATTAGGCTGGCATATATAAAACGTATTATAAATAACGAAGCATTTAATATTAGTCGTTTTCTTACTTGTATACCTTGTTAAGAATTTAGTCTGATATTAATTTTTAATTTCCACAGCTTATTACCAATATCATTAACAATTATGTAAGCCACTTTGATACTACTATTGGTTAATTTCTTATCAGTCTGAAGTAGCAAACGAGCATGTAGTCCACCTGATGGTAAGCGGTCACTGCCGCTCATGGGACATCTGTGAGCAACTTCATTTAGAATAGGTGTTCTATCTGAAGACGATCACAGATGCGTTGCTACTCCTGAGGACTAAAATGAATGCCTGAAATATAAGTGAGCCGGCAACCACACGCTTCTAGCAAAACTCCGGAACTGCTGTGCTAGAAATAAGTGCTATAAATAAGTAGATAATATAAATTTCTCCAGGTTCTTTGTAAGACCATTAGATCAAATTTTAAATTGAGAAAGATTTACAAGGTTCACAATGATGCTACAATACATTGTTGCGAGTCAAATGCCAAAGGCAATTCGCCAAACATATCGTAGGAAAGACAGATTGCTTCAGATTACATCACTTTTATCAGCAGTTTCTCGTGAAGTTCCAACGTATAATTTTGTTGGAGCTTTCTTTCGAGCTTGTTAACTAACTTCAAAGAAAGTGATTTACTTATAATATTGAAATAGCAAACAATTACGCAATCCACCTATACTAAGATAAAATTGGTCGAATCTTATGGTGTCTTATACATGAGGTCAGCTACAGATGCGTTGCTACAAGTGAGGGCTAAGTTCGAACGTATAAGTTAAGTATGTGTCTCTTATCACTATCCCTATTTAAGTAAAACACAGTAGCAATTCACTTCCCACAGCCGATATTAAGCGGAAATAGTAGAGGTGTTGTGGTCTAACAATATAAAGTTCTAACACATCCTAGGTTCCCTGTTTACGCATGTACCAGAATACCTATAGTGTATATGATTATATTACGTTATTTTTCCTAAACAATCGCTTACCTAAATTCATTAATATCCCTCGAAAGAACTGCGTATTTCACTTTAGTGTTATCCGAATAGTTATTGATATTTTGTTATTGGTGTTTTGTTTTTATCAAAACTAAAGATGTTGAATTCGTGGTTTTCAACGTCTGTTATTTTTTCATATGAATTTGACTTTATTACTATGTAGTAAAAATTACTAGCCTCGCAAAAAAGTATATATACTTTTTTTTCAATATAAGATGTTTTCTTGAAACAAAAATTGTTGAATACGCTTAAAAAATTCAATTTATTGCTTATCTATCATGTAGAAAAACGTAACTGCCACGAAAGAAAGCAATTCCAAAATATTTCGTGCAATAAGATCGCGGGACTTGGAATCCATTTCATATTGTAAATCTCGTAACTAGCTTGTAACTGACACTGTAACGAATGCCTACCATTCCTTCTAACAATATGGCTGGACCTTTATACCTGGCTTTTATTACGAGGACATAAATTTTCACCTTTTCAAGAAGCAAATTAATTTTTAAGTTTGCGAAAAATATAATGGTATGCTATTATGATATGTTTTTTAAGATGTTTTATGTCAGCTAAATAACAACGTGAAAACCAAATAGGTCTATAAGCAAATAACATTGTTAAAAATATTAAAACAAAAGACCGACAGATTAATGACATTTTTTTTGGGCGGCAGTAGCCACTTACCATCAGGTGGACTGCATGCTTGTTTGCTGCTTCCATACTGTAAAAATAAAAAATAATAAATATAGCACTTTTTTGTGTTTCCGTCAAAATAATAACATTAAAGTATTATAATATATATTTTTGGAAATTTCTATTTACTAGTTTTCAGTTAACGTCCATAATATCATTATAATAAAAATCCCTTCCCCCTTTTTCTCCTATTAACAGACGTTATTTTTTTAAATATACAGCCTTTGTCACTCTGTAAACTGAAACGATTCTGATATATCATATGTCACAATCCATCAAGCCGTTTGGGCTGTAAAACATGCCAAAGAAATGGGCATATATACATACCAACATTCATACATGCGCTCGGAAAGCAATACCCTTCTTCTGACGTCGTTGGTTAAAAAGCTGCTGTTTAACTTCTGTTGATGTCTTGAAGGCAAATGTTTTCGGCTATGGTTATCATTAAATGTAGCTGGTTTCTAGAGCTGATTACTGTGTGTACTCGTCTTGATCCAGCTGTATAAAAGTCTATATGAAAATGAAATATGGCTTTATAATAAGTTCCCTTGCGTATGAAATGGCTTCGGGGCTTTTAACCCAGTATCCGCAGCCATTGCCGCGACCGGTTCACCTAGTTTTACATGTTTTGTATCATGTTATGAACTAAACCAATGTTAAATACAGCACATTCAAGTTTGATATTGTATAGTCACAAACGGCTTTAGACGTCATCTACGATTATAATTTATAGCACAGAAAGTTTCACTTATATCAGGGGAAAAATATACAATTGGATACTCTCTAAACAATATAGTAACCATACAAAAAATATTATTAATTAGTTCTTATTTCCAAGATAAGTCCGTCAGGAAGCAGGAAATTGTAATCCTGAATTCAGAGGAACTATACTCTTTACATGTCGCACGGTACAAATTAAAGGGACCTAATGCAAAATTTCCGTTTTGTGGAAACGACTAAATTATGCTCGCATTTTAGGGAATTACAGCGTGCGAATATTATAGGGTATTAACAATTTTGTTTGTCCTTTACTAGCACGAAATCATCACTTTTTCATTCATAAGACGAAACATGAAGTTCATAACATTCGTTTAAGTATTTAACAAATTTACAGGATTTTTTGAGTTCAGTCTCTTTAGTTCTCACTGCGATATACAGTACTTACTTATCAACAGAGATATGGAACGTTGAGATTTTAATATAAGTTTAAAGACGAATGGCCGTGCGGGTTATATATTTGCATAAGATGGCGCACTCGTAATTCTTTTTAAATTTGCACTGCAGTTCATTCGCTCCTTTACTTTGAAATGCAAATAGGATTTTTCTTTGCGCTACTTTTATAAGTTGCCTATATTCATTAAGCACTTGAACTTTCTACAACGCTGTTTCTTATGTTTCTGGTACATATTATTTCTAGTTCACATTATGTAAAACTGTTTTACATTTCTTTATTACTGCACACGACGATATGATGATAGAAGCTTATATCAACCATAATTAATACACAAATCATTTGGAAAACACAAGCTGCTAGACCTGCTACGTCCACAATAACATAAAATATTTCCAGACCGGATTTTATTTTAATAATATGTACTCGTATATATATCTTTCCTACTACGTTAACAAACATACAATTTTATAATTTTTTTACCTTTTGAGTATTTTTCTTTGAAATTGTCTGAATCAATACATCGTCATAAGGATTTAAGCATTAAGTTAAATGGAATTCTAATATCTAAGTCTACTTGCAAGCTTAAGTCAATCTATCTTTCAGTTGTTAAAGGTCTACAGCTAAGTCTCTGCTAAGATTCTGTATTGAGTTATCCTGTATAAAGGACATTTGCCGTAGTCACCACGTTCAATTGTACCTTTGTATTAATGTTTATAGTATATGAACAAATTCGTAAGGGACTGTCACCGTCATTTGGATTTTTATTACCTGCATTTAAAGAGAGAATTCAGCTACTCAAAACTCGAGCAATAGGCTTGTGTCCACTAACAATAAATCTATTGTATTGTAGTTGCTACTGCTTAAATATTATTTGTAGATATCAATAAAGTTATTTACACAGCAAAATATATAAGGATTAATAATATTTTTAGAGATTTGAAACTAAAAAATATATTTTTAAATCATGTGACAGCGAACACCAATCAGAAAGCATTACGTCATACAGTGCTAACGCCATTGTTGTTGTTGACATT
>DWTU01003240.1:0-10611 GCA_018251515.1 Cecropterus confusis
CGTCTTTATGTGTCCATAGTACCCACGACACAGGAGAATATCCTAGTGTGGGGTTATGAGTATAGAAAGTGTATTGAAGCCAATCTATACATATAAATAAAATTGAATACGTCTGTTTGTAATATCAAAATAACAGCTTTTTACCAAATGCATATGGAAGTATATACGATATGAGTGTAGAAAGCGTTATTAAAGCGTTATCTCGTATCAAACATACAAGAATGAAAGCAAAATTCTGTTATTTCTGCTGATCTTATGAACAATAAAGAATCCAATGAGAATGCTATACTCATCGACTTAGTAAGTCAATGGTACCTAACCTTTAATGCACTTGTCGGAACTCGACCTTCGATTGCCTATCTCAGTGGCACTCGGCAATAACCGCCGATAACCGAGTCCAATTAAGTTCGGTAGCGCCTTCAAGCTCCTCCGACGAGTTTTTGTCGACCACTGTACAGACGCTTAATTGGCGGACGCTCGTCATTAGTTATGTGCGACAACCACTGGCTTAGATATTTTTGGAACGTACACATACAATTTTCTATTATTTAAAAAATGCTTATTTATTACAATATCTCTGTCCCTACTTACAAAGAAAAACAATTGAGTTTCTTTTTTATTTGTTGTTTGTTAGCCTATTTATTATTCGTCTTATAGCTATTGACAATCTTTAGAATTGTCTTTAAAAAAATAAAAATACATAAATATATTTAAGGCTTATTATTTCTATTATCTTTTTACCCGTCTACGTTAGAAAGAGGACATGTTCTCAACCGTATACAAGTATGTACATTTATTTGGCACGCCATACCTCACACGTCATAGACAAATTTGATTTGTCTAACCACGAGTGTGAAATAGACTATATAATTCATACATATGGAAACTTCAAATAGAACATAGACGGGTACGGATTTTTTATCATATCAAATGCAATGGAATAAATTTACCAATAAAATATATATATTATACTTACTACATGCTTAAACTTTGGTACTAATTAGTCAACAAACGAAGTCCCCGGTAAGTAATGGGGACGAACTAAAATTATAATAATGAAATAAAGACCTTTGTTTTAGTAATTGTTTTACCTTTTCATTTATTTTCTAGTCATATATAGTCGCCGGAATCGTGAAATTTCCCCATTTTCTTGGTATTATAAATGACTACCAAGAAAATAATTTTATAAATTCATCCCCTGAGGAAAGGGGTTAATAGAGCTTTATAACTTGAAACGTAATAAAATGTATTTAGGCCGCATCTGTTCAAAAAATACAAGAAAAGGCGATTACAGTTATTTTATAATGTAATACCATAAAATATGTAAGAATATTCAGGACATTTATTATGCCGAGAAATGTATGCGCATTTGTGTAATTTCATTATAAATTTGAATATCTTTATTTCGGACCCGTTTGCATATCAACCGACTTCCCAAAGGGACCCAAATTGTTGCCCTTTTCGTATGTTATATTCCTTCGACGATGATTTAGCTATGCCGCGATACCTTGAAATTATTCAAACGTCATAGTATGTGGTTCATTTTTCAGGGGATCAAGACTTTATAACTATTTATTTTTGTTAAAAATATTTTTTACATATGAAACTAATACAACTTTTTACAATGAAACTATAAAACGAATGATTATACAACGAAACGGTCTAATTTAGACTTCAACATGGCAAAATCTCGAAACATCTATAACCTACTGTAGGATTTGGACCTAGATCACACTGGATACTTTCCATTAAGAAATCTAGATGTCCTTACTCAAGTAGGTACTACCAAGTAATATGACCGTAGTTTACGAAAAAAAAGATTTTACAATCTTGCACGACATGGAAAATGGCGTTTATAGTTTCACGTTAATAAGTTGGAATATGGAAAGCTATGAAAACATATATAATATAGACACGTAATTCGTTCAGTTGGTAGTAAACGATTCCCTGTAATATTGAGTGAACACGTTTCACCGAGTTCGGAACGCAGTACAACCAATTACAATCCTTGTCATTGAAGTTATTTACTGTCGGCTTCTCATTTATCGCCAGATAAAGATAAACGATTAAATGCGTAAATATTTACATCCTAATTATACCATATATGAACTATTTTCATAAATACTTAATGATATTAAATATAAAAGCAGACATCGCCGAGTGCCGTTCTTGTATCGCTAAGATATCATGCCTGATTCAGGGAAACGCCGCTCGGCACGGGAACGCGGCCCGCAAAGGAGCAGTGAATTAGAATGGTACAATCATGGACCGTCTGTAGTCTTTAACTTAAAAATTAAATATTTATTGCAATTTGAAAATTAGAATATAAGTACTTTTTCTAACTACAACATAGTTTTGTTTCGCACTCACTTCACCTATTATAACTTCCTTAAATATTAGTCATGCAAGCACATTCTTCAAAACAGTAAACACCTGTAGTTTCCGTGTAGATTAAAAGAAGCGAAGTACTCACCTCCTGTTCTTTTTCACAAAAAATGGAAATGATTTATTTAGCACCTTGCTTTTGGTCAATCGCCAGGACATAGCTTGTTTTCTTTTTTGTATAATTGCTCAATTTCACTTTAATAGATTTTCATCAATTTAAATATAATCACAATGACACAGATTTTTTTTTAAATTTCATAACATAAATTAGTCATGGAACACAAGATAATTGAACAAAAGTCCTATTGCGCATTTATAAATCATTAAAGAATGTATATAGTTTGTAAATAAAATTTTAACGGAAGCCTATATTTTAGCCTATTTTATTCCAGTAAATGCAATTCCACATACACATAAGGCCAGCTAAGATAATAGTTTTGTTTTAATAAAATACAAAATACAATCTGCACAGATAGAACACTATTTATGTGTCCATATATTCATTCAGAGACCCATAACTTTATTTAAAAAACCGTTAAGGACTGTAGACAAAGCCAGTAACAGTTTCGTTAAAAGAAAAGTTCCAATAGGGTCTTGCTGTACAATTATTTCATGGATGGCAGGCTACTTTAGTCAACTTTTTCTATCTGCCATTAACAAAGTAAAGGAGATTGATGACTGAACACTTAACTTAATTAATGGTCTTTCGTCACCTTAATTGTCAAGGTACGTCCAATACAAGCCGATAAAAGTTAAACGAGTATATACCATCATTATAGGGCCTTAAGACATAGCTATCAAATACACCGAAATCTAAAAATGGATAACTTTAGCCCAAATGCACCTGACATTAAGCTGCCCGTTATAAATTAACATAGAACGTAAATTTACCGTTTTCCACTAAATATTTATAAGCCCGTAAAGTATCTAGATTTACTTAAAGATCACATTCAAAGCTGTATAGAGCCGGTAACGTGAGAAACATTTACAGTAAATAAAATGCTCCAATCTATATCGCTACAAATAAAACAAATTCTCTCACTATGAATAAATTGGATCTTTAGATATTATTATTTAAATCATGTAGGAACTCGACTTAATACAATGTAGTTTATAAATTATAAAGTAGTCGTTATAAAACCGTAAACCACGGTACCTTGATCGTCACTCGATATTGAAGCGGTCACGTGCCAGATCTGCATCTGTGCTTCGTTAATTAAAGCTCGTATGTACCTATTAAGAAAGCATCTCATACGAGTAGCGCTTGTTAACTATCGGGAAACCCCGATTCCATAACACCGTAAAGCCGAAGATACTGTTTCGTCTGTCGCTTGAGGACAATTTGTTTGATACGCGAACTTAAACGCGCGCGTTTGTCACCGGGAGTATTTGCCTGTAATGGATATGATCGAAAACCTGCTGCGGTTTCACATTATATCCATAGGTCTCCGAACTGGTCCCAATATCGCTTATTATGTATCGCCTTTGTGTTAATCATATCTTTTGCTCAGTATGGCGACCGTGGCGGCTACCGGTCGTTGGTCTATTAATAAAAGGCAGCTTCGAACGGTCGGGAATGCTAGCAACCAGCTATTGTAGTCTAGTGGTTAAGGAATTTGTCTTTTTAATCGCACTGCCTCTCCACTGTGCCCGGAGCCTATTATTAGGGTTAATTGGAATTATTAAAGTTTTTTTTCACGGCAGCTAGAGTTTAGTAAAGCGTAGTGATGCGTGCGAGATACCTCCAACGTGAGTGAGCTTTTAGATTTATATAATTATGGTTAGACTACATGTTATGGAAATTTTAATAGAGCCGACCGAGGCAGAGGCGGCTCGTGTAATGCGTTTCACGTCACTTGATAGATTATACTTGACATTTGACATAGGATTTGATGTTTCAATAAAATTGGCTGAATTTTTATTGTAACGGTAAATTAATAACCGGTTAGTGGATGTTCAAATAACTTATACTGGTTAAAGTTACTTCACAGTTGCTTTAAATTTGCCTAATTTGCACCCGTTTCGAATATCAAGTTTGTATAGTTTGACGAGCTTTGTATTAAAATAGAGTGAACTAATAATCAAATTTGAATGTATATGTTCTGTATATTTAAAGAAGTATCCTGATTAGTCCCGTTGCGACTCTATTTAATCCATGTTCAAAATTTTACGGAAAGTACAGATAAAAAACATTGTAAATATCGTTATTAGTATTATCCATATTCATAGAAGCCTTAAAATTATAATTATTAAAAAACAAACGAACAGCTTCTTTTTTGTTTAGATCCATGAATAAAATAAAATATTGCCTTTAGAGGAACACTGACAAAAATGTCTTACTATGGTATTACTTTAAGGACAAATGGAAGCCGACAACTCGTTTGGAAATTTTATAACTTGCGCACTGTATACTTAGTGCATTGGGCGTAAATTCCTTAATTTACATGATTACGGGTGTTTATTCGTAAGTACCGTGACGGTGGGACGTAATGCCACGGCAGCAAGGCATTTGACCATCGAATTGTCGATAATCGACAAGCAGAGGGTACAATTTAACGGTGACTAATTGGTGCGGTCAAATTGACATGACAGGCATCCCGGTTTCGATTCCCGGTTGCGACAAAGTACTTGAGTATAACAGACACGTTTTATATTGTAGGAGGCATCTTTGCAAAATCTTAGCACTTTTCACTTTAAATATACGTGTTATTTTATAGTATAGGAACATTTAAGTGGCAGTCATGTAGTTGCCGGCGCACTTATATACGAGGCGACCATTTTAGTCCTCGGGAATAACAATTGTGAATGACTACAGTTAGAACCCTTGTCCTTATAAAGTTGCTTACAGATGTCCATTTGAGGCGGTCACCACTTACCATCAGATGGACTGCATGCTAATTTGCTACTTCAATTGTATAAAGAAAATTAAAGTCCACCTGACGATAAGAGGTCACTCCCATTGACACCTGTAATCCTGTAATCAACCTCTAACTGAGACTAGCCACAGATATTTTACTGCACCTCAAGCCTAACTTAAACGCCTAGAATCAATATATCTCACTAAACTCACCTTTTACTAAACCAGAACACAATAATGCTTAGTAGTTTATAGAAAAAGATATTTGTGCGCGTGGTGCCTCCGGAGTCTAATCACAAATGTTCTACCACCTTTGAAACCTTAGTATAGTTATAGCAGTACTTGTAGTATTGATTTTATTACAGGAATGAAATAGGTACCCAACAGATATGTTATTAGCTATTTGTGTATAATTATGTTTTTGTTTTCATTTTGTAAGTAAACTTTCTTACGTTTAAAATAAACTAGCCTTCAATAAATAGCGCTCATATGTTGTCGATCATAATCGCATATCGATTATAACAGATACGATCTGGGCGACGAAATGATTGAGATTGACTTTCGCCTGTTCACCTGTTGTTGACATAACCTACAAAATGAGTACTTAAAGGTTGCAGAACCCTTTGTAGTTCGACTCCAAAGGCTCCATCTCACACCTTTTTCTGCCTTACAACGACAGCGTTTTTTAAATGAAAATAGAATACAAACATGCAGTCCACCAGTAAGTGATTACTACCGAACATGGACATCTATAAACAACGACATATAGAACAGAGGTTTTATCTGAAGTTGACCACAGGTGCGTTGCTGCTCCCGAGAACTTAGATGATCGCCTAGTATATAAGTGAGCCGGCAAAATCATCCTTACACCGAAACACAAGAACTGCTTCACGCTAGAGACAACAATTATTTCTATTTAATAGGACCAGATATTTGTGCGCGTGGTGCCTCCGGTGCCTAATCACAAAAGGTTCTTCCAGCTTTGAAATCTTAGTATAGTTATAGCAGGACTTGTAGTATTGATTTTATCACTGGAATGAAAAAGGTACCGAACTGATATAATATTAGCTAGTTGTGTATAACAACAATTATATTACTAGAAACAACAATTATTTCTAGCGTGAAGCAGTTCTTGCGTTTCGGTGCCTCCTATTGCGGTGGTACCTCCCCGGTCGAACGACACCGGTTCTATTACTAGTGTTCTGACAGACACGCGTACACAACGTTTCAGTTTAGTCTTAGGTGTAGCAATGCATCTGTGGCAAGCTCAAGTAGGACTCTAATATTCACGTTGTTGATCAGATGTCTATAGACCTCAGTAGTTACTCAGCCATTTATGCTCGTTTGCTACTTCTATAATATATAAGAAATTGCTATGTTATCTACATGTATTTTAGATTAATTTTATTGAGGAACCGATACATTTTGATATATAAAGAATACGCGGTTTTAATTTCCTTACAGACGATAATTAGATTCATGCAACTGGCTCGAAATGTCGGCAATAAAGAAATTAATACCAACTATAGTGAGTACCTATTATATATTAAAGTCTCTGTATTCTAATCCCAATTGTTTCTGTAAATACTATAGTAGCTAATCTATTGCCCTATGCTAGCGGTATACGTATATGGTGTTCACAACAGGTTCAACTTTCAGACATTTTGAAGTCGTGTATAGGTTTTTTTATTATTTTTTTTTATTTTTTTTTTATGAGACAGAAGTAGCAAACGAGCATGCACGCCACCTGATGGCAAGTGGTTACTATCGCCCATGGACATCTGTAAGTAACTTCATATAAAACAAGAGTTCTATCTGAAGTTGATCACAGGTGCGTTGCTACTCCCAAGGAGTAAGATGGTCGCCTCATATATAAGTGAGCCGGCAACCACACCCTTCCAGCGAAACGCAAGAACTGCTTCACGCTAGAAATAGGGGTGGCGGTGGTACTTCCCCGCTCGAACTACACTGGTTCTACCACATACTGAACATACATCTGCAAGCCTTTTATCTCACTGACATTAAGTGTGAATGTTGTGTACGTATTAAAAATTATATCCCTTACTATAACGGCAAAAGAAATCATCGCAAGTTAACCTAAATTAACGAGATAAAAATACATACACCATAAAATGTCAGTACCGCAATAATACCGAAATAATTACTTATATATTTCAATACCGACAACGTCTCAATTTATGTTTCTGAAGGAATTTTATATGATCTTATGTTTATCATAAAGTTTTCAAAGGTATGTAAAATAAATCAATAAGGAATATTACTGTGTAGGCGACGGGAAAATCATTACCATTGTAACCACCACCTATTGTGATCACCAACACTTGCCAGGCGCGCTGACTATTTGAAAACTATCAGAGAAAGCCCATGACCCGCAGTGAACTTCAAAGATTTGTGGATAGATAGAGTAAATACTATTACAGATACTATAAAGAAAAAGTAACGAACTGGCTTAAAAATTTAAATTACAATGAAACTGAATCTTATTACACCCTACGTAAAATACATAGTCTTTATCTTTCATGCATACATATACATGCATACACACATACATGCACACACACATACATGCACACACACACACACACACAAACACACACACACATACACAAAAAATGTTATTTTTGATTTATATGGAAGAGCGGTGTCCCCTGTCATTTTAAATGCTCACTAGGACGGCACCAATCACTGAACAGATATAAAGAAGTACACTAAGAAATGTAAAGGATTGTTAACTTTATTCCTGTAAACCTAGCATAAGCATAAGCATTTCTGTTATAAAGATTATAAAGAGGATGTGTCTACAATGAGATTTGTATTGTAAAATTTGCATTCTAAAACAAATATTATTTTTATGTATCTTCTAGCCTGCAATCCCTTTTTACCGTGTTTTTAAAACTAGGTTTGGGTTTTGTCTGTGTTGGTGGAATTTTATAATATATTTTCTAGTAGCTTCTCGAGGAACTTTAAGACTCCGATTTTAAAGTATTAGACGACAATAATTGTAACATTTTTGTATTAATATTACCTTTCTAAATTTATATTTCTAACCGGTCCGCTATCTTCATATCTAGGACTCACATTCAAATTACCAATAAATTTGCATATTACCAATCCGTAGGTTACCGATTATTCTGAAGCAATTTTACGCGAGTTTCATAATTCCAATATAAAGCTTGCAATAAATAAAATATACTGCACTTTATTACTTCCGACTGCATCTGACATACTTATTTTCGCATTAAATTAAATATACCCGAAGAATTTTAGACATATACCCGTTAAAAGGAATGTCTTAATATAAATACAAAATAAATGTCACTTTATGTAAGGTCTTATTGATGACTAAAACTTCTACATACAATCTTAGAAACCCTATTTAGAAATATAATAAATTACCTTTTCAATTTTAAGTACATCAACTCTCATTGTTGCGAGATTAATAGGAACCTAATACGAAAGTTACATTTTGTGAGAATAACAAAATTGTGCTCGCATTTTGAGGAGTTTCTTTAGACGCGCAGTTCTTAAAGGGATGTTACATGTATTATATGTTTGCCCTTTTTAGCATGAAATCGGTATAGTTCGTTAGACGATAGCCTACGTTATAAGTTTCAAAGAATTAACAAATTTTGCCGATACTTGATATTCGTTCCCTCTCGTTCACACTTTGTGATATATTATAACAGATAAGTTTTGAAACGAAAAATAAAGGCAATTGCTTCATGCCTTCATACAGATAAAATAAAAAACGTATCTACCCATGAACCAGTTTCAACATTGAATAAGTCCTAAGAATTAAAACTAGTCAACTTTTTACGGCTACCGTGACTCATGTTTGATTATAACATGTCGTCATCGAATGTAGACACAAAAAATATAGGAAACGGACTTATTATTTGACCATGTGAACTATAAAAACTAAACGAGAATCATAACAAAAAACAAAATGAAATTATGTGATACAATTTAGATATATTAAAGCCTGCGAACCAAGCAAGATGAAAAAAATATTTAATAATAGGTCTTTATTCAACTTTTGTAAGTGAAACTTTTTTGTTGTGCTTGAAAAACTTAGCAAAACAAACTAAATAAGTCACGCAACTGAAACTTATAGAACTGCGTAATACGGCGGCTAATCTAAAAAACATGATTAAAAATTTTGTTTTACGCCAAGTGATTAAAAAACTAATTAGGAAATGTATCATTTGTCCTTGGTGCATTGTGCAGCGTGTTATCTTTGTAAAAAGTAATTAAATTTAAACCTCTTTAATACAATCTAGCTGTTTACGTAATAACGTATTGCATTGTTAACTTTTTTAACGCTCAATAATCTTCGTGAATTCCCTTCTCCTGGGAGAGCAGAAGGAATAAGTCGAACTGACTCTTCAGGGTAAAACTTCGCGGCGTTCTTTTGTCCGCTCGGTCCCCGTTTACAAGAAAACTTAAGCATTAATGGATACCCTCATCCTAAAACCCTCATCTTACGAATTACATTATAATAAATAAAAATGACAATTTAGATAAATCCATTTAAATTTATTCTAATAAGATCGATGTCTTGTTAGTGGCAGGTAATAAAAATAATGCCTTTCACATACTTTACGCATATATTATATGCCTATTTTACATATAAACGAAAATATTTTAACTTACGTGAAAACAACAAGCCCAATTAACGATGGAGCTGCGTGGTAGGGCGTTGCTATATATTTAATTGTACAAGTACCTCAAAAGGGTATCAAAGGGTTGTTTCACTATAGTTGCAAGCGAAAAACATCCAGCTATATAGAGAAATCCCACGAATTAACTTTCTTGTATACTGAGGAGAAACTTCATTACACAACGAAATTTCTTCCATCGAAATAGCGAAAGCAATTAGTCGCTTAGTCATACGGCTGTACCTACTCTTATCTATTCTACAACTTAAGAATAGTGCTTATGCAACTCGATGTGTGAGCCAAGTTATCTCGTTCCTAGATGGTTCGATACAAATTCAATTACACGAAACATCGATACTTAGATTAAGATTGACACATGCCTATTATATGCAACATAGTTTCAAAATAGCTGCAGTAGAACTATTTCATCAATGAACGTTGGGAACATTGTTTCTTAATGCTGAATGTAATAGACAATTTTTGTCACAACCACTATTTTGTCAAAGCAATAATAAAATATGGCATGATAAAAATCAACGGAAGATTATGTCAATCATATTCCACATACTTATTGACATAGTGACGACCCGCGTGGCGGAGCGGTCACCATACAGGTCTGACACGCAGTGGGTACCGGGTTCGATCCCCGGCCAGACAGACATCTGAATGATGAATTTAGATTTCTGTTCT
>DWTU01003241.1:0-10609 GCA_018251515.1 Cecropterus confusis
ATAAAACGCAATTAAAACATTTGTATTTTAATGTAATTTTAAATATTATAAATTAAAAAACATTATTGTATTTATTATTTATAGTATAGTGTTAAATAAAATAGGAAAATATAAATTATTATTATGGCTATTTTTATTTCTTATGGTAACCCTGAAAGCGCATCCTTTGTAGCTAACAAGTATGGTGACCAAAAAATGTGGTCACAAACTCAAACTATTGGTCAAAAACTGTTATACTATTATTACAGTTTCCACAAAAAAAAATGCGACAAAATTTTGTAACTTGTATTTGTTGATAAAATAAAGATTTATATCATCCATCCATCCATCCATCAGCTCTTAAAAGTCCACTGCTGGACAAAGGCCTCTCCTAATCTGCGCCACTCCAACTGGATTTAAGATTTATATATTATTTCTATTATTTATTACCCGACTGCGTCATAAGGAGGGTTATGTTTTTACCCCACTGCGTCAGAAGGAGGGTAATGATTTTAAGCGTATGTATGTATGTTTGTTTGTATGTATGTCTATTTCTTTGGCACACGCTATAGCCCAAACGGCTTGATTGATTGTGATATGACATATCATTAGAATCGTCTCAGTTTAGAAAGTGATATAGGCAATGTGATTTTTAAATGGCGCCTAGAAATAGAGGAAAAAGGGAGGGCAAGAGATGCCTTTTTTACTATTACGACACTACGGGTATCAATTGAAAGCTAGCATAAACCAATTTAAATATATCCATATAATACTACTTTTTCTTGACTGTTTTGATAAAAACTCCTACCCCTGTCTCTTAGAATTTTATTATCGCTAACGTTTATTTTCATTTGTGTAAGTGGTAATGAAAAAATGGAGGACTTTGTCCTACTGGCTCTTAATAACAAAATGGTAAACACTGGTATAAGATTTTTCTAGGTTCCTAGAAATCTGATATAGCGTAACGCTAACGACTAACATTTTACAATGACAGACATGGCATTAACGTGCCTTTCGGAGCACGGAGAAGTTCAATATATATATTGCCACTTGGGTTCCATTCAAGTGGAACATCGCCTGGGGTTGTTCATGCATACGTATTCAGGGCCTTCAAGCTCCGCATTGCTAAAAATAACTTTAATACGTATATGTTTATAGTAAACTAGCTAATCAAGATTTCAAGATCTTATGTTCCTTCCCAAGGATCAAATAAACTCCGTACCAAATTTCGTTAAACTTGGTTCATTAGCTTAGGTGTGGAAACGTAACAGACTTATTATCGCATTTATAATATGTATAATTTATAATATAGTATTCCATTATTTAAATAATATAATAAGTAGGTAGAAGGCTGAGATAGGATGCAAGTTTGAATATATCTCTCATAAGATAATTAATCTTATTGTCACCCTATTAGAGAGGGACACGAGGCCCCTATACTAGCTATCTCTGTCGGATCGTTTTTTAGCTGCGAGTGCTCGGTTCGGTTATTATTATAAGTCCAATGCTGTGTGATATAGAGATGGAATAGGTATATAGATGGAAAAGATATATATAAACACATAGAGATGTATTAGTTATAGCATAGAAAAACACAAAGGCTCTAATTTCCGAAAAATGTTCCTATTAGAGCCGTGTAGGTATTTAAAAGTTAGTTACGTTAAACTTTTTTTTTTCTATTATTTATTTAGTTCATAAAATAGAGTTTAACGCATATTTCTTAAAAAGGCTTGACAAGTTTATATTGCATCGTAACAAGTATCGAAAAAGTTGAACTTAAAAACAAAATATTTTTTAAAGGAGAGGGGTTGTAATGAAATCAATGTATTAAAAACAAGTGCATGCGTACAATGTACACAAGTCAGACGTAAAACTTCTTTGGCACACTAATTTTTAAATCTCGTAGCGATGGATCGTGGTGTAAAATAGTTATATTACTTGTATAGCCCTCAAGAGTTCCTAGGAATTCTTACCATTGCAAAGCCGGTGGGATATCCAACAGGGAGCCTGTCTCTTTCACGCATTCCAGTATGGAATTGAATAGGTTTAGTTGGCATTTTAGTGCCAATGCGATGCAAGCAGTATATAGCTTTATAAATCAGAAGGTGGCACCCCCAGTTCTGCTGCTACAGAACCACATACAATTTTCTATAGTTTAACTAAAGATCTCTTTTAATTTTAATTTAATGTTTATCGATAAGGAAGGAAAGGAAAAAATGTTTTTTTTTTAACGTGGGTGAAACGGCGGTCGCATCTACTTAAAGATAACAAGTTTTCCTACAAGTTAAAACTAAGATTAGTTGTGTTGGAATAAACTTCAAAAGTAGAGTTACAACTTGGGGAATCATAACGTATGTTGTAAACGGATAGTACCTAATAGGAAAATAATTATGATAGCTGCTTAAGTAAATAACTCATAGTAAGTAACTTGTTATGAACTTAAAATAAATAAAACACTTTCGTCATCTGGCTGAGGCATTTATTAACATTTATTTTTATTTTTCGATTTTTTTATCTTAATACAACATATATAGTAATTAACAATACATAATAAATAGTCCAAAAGTATATTACGCCTACAAAATAGCGTAGTCGTTATAAGATTATCGCCATGTGAGTTGCTTACATACATTCTGCAAAATGTTAAGGCAACTCATCTATGACATGGTGGAAAAGTTAGGAATACTCTCGGAGAGAATCGAGTTATTAAGAAGGTGTTTGAAGTATGTAGGCAGAATGAAGTCGAGTGAGTGTGACCATCCGGTACCTATTCTCTGAGAGTTATTCATTTTTCTCATAAGCTATGCAGACAACGACTCGAGCGGGTAGCCTGAGTGACGGTCGTCAGTTTAATGTGTCTTGCTTCTAAATATTTAATAATGTATAATTGTTAGAAAGAGTCAACGCTGTTTGTGCGATAATGGATATTTACTTATTGTTTGTCACTTGGCAAACATAACAGTATGAGAAAATATGTAAATCTCTATCTAGTGGTAGTTATTACTCAAACGTATATAAGTATCTACAAAAATAGTTGCATTTTTAAATTAGGTATACCTTCAAGTAAACAGCTGATGAAATTATACGATTTCTTTCCATGAAATGCCATACCTTCAGGTTTGCATGCAACATTCCTATGAAATTCGGTAGTCAGTTAAGTATATAATAGACAAACCAAAAGTAGATAACATCTAAGTTTATAACTACAAGTGAGACATCTAAAAATATTGTTCTCCAACAATACAATTATGTTGTTGAAGTACTTTTTCCGATTGAGCGTAAAGGTTCATTATAAGGTATCTATAAACTTATAACAAACTTATAAAACACACAATTATATAGAACTGAGTTCGGAAGATTAATGAGCATTCAACTTTCGTATAGAAATGTTTTTTATGAAAGTTAATATAAGATTCTATTGGCCGATTGTTCATGCTTGTCTTTCAAAAATGTGCTTGAAGTTTGTGCTTGTTTAAAATGGAACACTAAATATATGAATTCAATTTAAATTGATTGCGGCGGGTGTAATGTAGGTACTCGTGGAGCCTCTGGGCGTAGGCCACGCAGGGGGCTACAGGCAGAACTACCCCTCGGACACGTTGGGTCTACTTTAAGAAAACAACTAGTTTTTCATAGCAAAAGACTTGTACGTTGATAACAATTAATTAATTCCTATGTACTTAAAATTGACGAGAATTGCTAACGTTTTTAAATCATATAATTATGAATAAAGTTACATAGAATTTTAAAATTAATTATTTTGTACAATAAATGATAATGTATTTGAATTGCACACAAATATTGATAAAGTGATTGACAATAGCGTACTTAGGCGATACATAGCCGTCCGCAAGCTTAAACAGTAAACACGATTAGCCCGTATTTCATACAGACCCCCATCATTTCAACGTATTATTTGTAGATATATAAATTAATAATCACATTGATAGGTACATAGTCTATTCCTGAGATCGTGTTTTGCATCTTAACCTATATAATTTAAAATATCACAATAAATTGCTGTGCACATACGAAACAGGCAAATTTTGAGTGCAATTACATTAATATAATCATTAGACTTACGTTATGTTCTATTAAATAATAATTATATATTTAGGAAATTATATGATTTTATTTTAAATACTAACAATGAAGAGGTAAGTCGAATATGTTGGTTTGGGACACAATCGGGGCGATAGAAATTAATTTAATATAGATACATATTTCAAGAAGTTACTAAAATTTGGTATGAATAATTGACAGACAAATACCTCAAGAGAATTCATTGACACATTTATGTTTATTGAAATTTCTATTACGACAGCGATCAATTAGGAATAAGGATTACCTCATACCGAGTACATAGTAACGTTTAGAAACTTTCTATATGAATTGTAAAAAAATAATAAAACATTAAGAACACCAACGTCAAAGCACACAGGTACCATACCGTACAGTTTAATGTGTTTATTAATTATTACTATCAAACGAACAATTATTTTAATATTTCATGTGATAAATCTTGTGTGAAATATATCATCAAAGCAAGCTCGTTAATTAATTTGAATAGCGCTATTATTGGATATCATGTATAAATGTAAGTGTTCGATTAATTGACACAAAATACCGTAGAGTCTGATGGCTCAAGAACTAACGTTCTATCAGACCACAGCGGTATTATATATAAAACAAAATATTCAACTTATAAATTATATTTGGATATTACAAAAAAAACTGATTTATCTTTGACATACAGATAAAAATGTCAAGTTAGTGTATTCGCGTATACACATAGTAGAGACTCGATTATCCGGACTTTAGTTACACGGATCATCAAGTAACAGTACGGCTCATATATCTAGACTTAGAACTGGTGGTCCATGTTTTGGCGTATTGCATTACGTTTTGGCGACTTGTTGCGTTAAGTCTCTGTACTTAATGCTGCATGCTGTGTTACACATTGAGTGGTTGCATCGAGCATCAAAAAGTAGCTGTGAATACTATACGTGTGTACATCACCGCTACTTTTTAAATACACAGTAGCATGTCTGTACAGGATTTTCCATAATCGGATGCCTTATAACAATAATTCGTTCGGTTAATGGAGTCTCCACTGCAAGTAGATATTTACGTGAGGTGCTTTGATGGCCTCCTCAGTTTCACAAAGATTTATCACAAATTAATGGCACTTATGTCCACGTCCAATAAACTACGTGATGTTTGTAAGTTTTATGTATTAGGAAGGTATAATACTATGTAATGTTATTAATCTATAAAATTTAACGATTAAGTGTTTTTACGATTTTTCTACTTTTGCTACTACATCGAAAACATAGTGCCACGAAATTATAATTACTAGTGTTTTTTTTTTTTTTTGTGCAATGCTACCGTTTAATATCTACACACAAATCTACTTTTATCCTAAATATATAAATATAGACATATATCTAAATTCATAAATATTTGTCTACAATACATAAGCAAGACGACAAAAAGATACAACTTAAAACTACATTGTATTTAGTAATTATACGTATTTCTATCTTATATAACTAAAATACATATTTAGTGGACGTGAACAATAGTGTTAATAACATTAGAAGTAATTTAGTATAATTCTTTTGCAAAAAAAATGGATTTGTTCTTTAAAGTCGTATATTTCCGTTTTAATTATTATTTATTTGACATTATAGGATGCCATTGAATTCTCTTCATATTGGGAGCATAGCAGTGTTAGATGGATTTGGTAAATAGAACATAAGTAGGTATTCCGTAACAATACGAGTATAAGATCACACGACACAGCAACAACAACGAGATGACTAGCCAGCGTTATCTAAAAGGAATTACCTTAAAACAATAATATGGCAGATAAACTATAGGAACTAATTAATGTCTAGACTCGATAACTGTTCAGACTTCTTCGGCTACTGATAACAACGTGCACTTTCAGTCGAAACTATCCTTTAATCGAGGTAAGTACACATTTCGTCAACAACTTATGGTTAGTAGTATCAAAACAAACGAGAGAACATTCGTATATATTCGTATTTTAGTAAATATTTAACGTTAAATTTATAGCTGCCTCAAAAATGGCCTTTTATATACCAATTTCACATAGTAAGCCTCTTTGACGAAAACAAACATGCAGGTATATTCGTATGATAAGCAGCAGTGAATGCATACATTACGAATGCATGTAAACATATTAAACGCGGGAAATTGGCGCTGCTCGCCGAATAGGCCGAATAAGGAAAGTAATATAAATAATTAACTTTACCTATATACACATTATTACAGATCTCTTATTTACTTTACAACCCTCATTATAACAAGGAATGCAATAACTTAATATAGAGTAAATACATAGAGTGAATAAATGTTTTAACAAATAGACAATAACATTTATGTTTCATCAAATGAAGAACTATTACTCTAAAATATTAATTTATGTATATTATGTACTTCTACCGACTAACAATGTCGACTACCAGTCTCACATTTTAGTATTTAGTGCTAGAAGGTACGAAATACTCAGGAAATAAATTAGCTGCGGATAGATTAATTATAAGGACGAAACCAGATCGCATTACTATCTATATCTCCACGTGTACCCAGATGTTCGTAGGTGCGTCCACGTGTGGGTGTCGGTTGATTTTGTGGGAATCCTTACACTACACATTAAGTGGTCATGTTTTTGGCATTGACTGCACAACTACTTGATATGTTTCATTACGTTCGTCGCTCAATTAGTAAATTTGACTGGTTGCGCCCAAATATTAGAAGAGGAAATTCACAGCTTTCACTGAATGCATAACAGCACATGGCTGATCGTCAGTCTATATGAGGTCCGTAGCACTGTTGGAATGTTGGAGTTGGGTTTCGGGGTCCGATGGGATGCCTTAGCGCCCGCGCGCCCATCGTAGGAGCGCGTCGGCCAAAACATCCAGGTGGGCCTTAGTCTGAAAAAATAAATTATTACATTTACGTTTACAGTAATTTATAGTAATTACTTTAGACGAAAACATTATAAATATTTATTTAAATGAGACTGTTTTAGAATAAACCCATTTCAGATAAGAATAGTATTACCTATCGGAAATATGAGTTATTATCGAACAATCAGAACAGCATTACAATGCTAAAGAATTCCTGTTAAAATAATAAAATTGACGCAAAAATGAGAACTAATTTTCTGTTTCAAATTATTGCATTGAGAACTCCATTTAAATGTACACAAGCATTTTATGGACAACATTGACTAGAATCTAAAAAAATATTATTTAGTTGTCACACAATTGCGCAGCGCTGAAGGCGCGCAGTGAGGATCGCACTAAATTGTTTAACAACATTGATTAAAGTTAGGTAGTGTTGTATTTGTAATGGTTGTGTGACAATATTTACCGTTTTATAAAACATGCAAGCCTGTCTATCTTCGTCTTCGCCGTTGGGACAATCGATAAAACCATCGCACAGCACGTGGTCATCGATGCAGCGGTAGCGGCCCTGGCGGTCGGGCGTCGGGCAAGCGAACCGCTCCATGCCGTCTGCTGCAGGCGGACACTCTGTAACCAAGAAAAACAATAATTATTAACTCTAGTGAGTAGAAACTCAGCCTTTACATCGGAGAATTGTAATCTTAGAGCCTCCGACTTGAGGTTTTTCAAAGATGCACGTTTTAGAAATTAATTTCTATCACTTGCTTTAACGGTGCATAACTGGAACTCATATTTGCCCATTGCCTTACTCTTTTGCCCCTAGATTTGGTAGGTCTTACACACTCTGAGGTTGATTATAGATGTACATGGACGGCAGACATCATTTACCATCAGGTATCTCATTCGATACATCACAAAAAATACGCATTCTGATTCTGTAAATTACAAATTTTGGAGTGTCTCCTAGAAAATTATCCCTTATGTCATATCGCAATTGTTGCAACAGTAGACTTGGGGAGGTGATAAATTCCAAATGGAAATTCTATATGTTAATCGATTTCTTCTTCTTTGTAATTTTCTTTATTGATTACTTTGTGAGTTCTCTTAGAGCGGTCGCAATAGGAAGTCCGGTCAGGGCAGCTATTTGGTCGCAGCATCGGGCAGACGATCAGGTGGAAATCCTCTTTCTTTTCACCGTACCCAGCATTACCAACTACGAGATGGTCTGCTAGTTGGCCAGCGTTCAGTAATCTGATCAAAGTAGATGGTTTACAGTCGAATATTTTAAAATGCCTAAAGCTGAGGTCGTACAGAATTTATTTTAAAAACATGTCATCTACAAATGATTCTGACAACATTCCAATTAAATATAAATATTTATTAATAGAGCATTGAAACAGACGACAAATAACTTAAATAAAAAGAGTAAACGTCGTCGACGATTTACTTATAAATTGACAAATAACAAGGAGATTTGTAGATTTGTTATGTATGACGCAGAACAGTTTGTTTTCTTCGTTGGAACATTCGTAAACAAGTTACTATTTTAACGCAAACACAAAACAAAACATAGCACGTACGACGCGTAATAACATTGAATTTTATTTTGTTAACCCACTTAAATACTATTTATCGATAAATTGATCTCAAAGGCAAAAGCTTAGTTCATGATCAAGAATAGACAATGATAGGAAATTTCATACATTAATGAGTAAAAATCTAAGGGCATGTTTGGTGTCGTAGATCATATTAGTGTAGGTACGTAATGAGTTTAACATATGTAGGTTAATATCATGTGTGTCATGGAGATTAACGCCGCTTCTTCTCCGTAGAAGACGAAAACGAATGAGACATCTTGTAATAGGGTGATAGGTTATTAAAGTTTGAAAGAATTTCGTAAAGTATTTACTTTGAATAAAATATTTTGATTATGATTAGGTACCGATACTTCATAACAACAAGAAAAACTAAGCTAAGAAAAGCTATTTTACTGGAGCAAAAAAATCACAAGAATTATACCCATTTCGTAAATTATCAAGAATGTGTGTTAATCATTGTTGGTTCTCACAAATACGCTACATGAGAAAAAAATGCCTTTTTAAAAAATGCAGTGGGAGCAAGAGTAGAAAACAATTATGACCTATTAAACCAGATCCTCAATCTTGGGGTCAAAAAGGGTTCAAATTCACTATAACGTATGTATACGAATTAGTCATCATTTTTTAACAGTGTATATCATGTCAAAATCCACATACATAAATATTTTTTTAAACATTATTGAAGTAGCACGCGAGCATGTAGGCCACCAGGTATAGGCGGCCTCTGTCGGCCACAGAAGCATTGCTACCTCTGAAAACTGAATTGGATGTTTAGCCTCGGATAAGTATGTCTCCCCTTATCGTTACTCATAAACCAGAATACGACAATGTTTAATAATATAATTATGAGTCAAAAACTTGTTTTGGCTATGATATCTCTGGAGTTAAACCACAAAGGATTTTACCGAGTTTAAACGTGATTTAGTTTTTTGAAAAAAATGTTTTCGAAGGTGTAAGAAAAACCTAAGCTCCTTTCACGATTAAAGCAGACTCATGCCCAGTACTAGGACACTAATGTTTTGACGAGAGTGTTGAAGATAGTGATGAGAAAATATATAACATTTTTACTAACACAAATAAATACATAAATTCTATTTGACAAGTATCTTAAAAACGGTTAAATAGAACAAAAATTGAAGAGGGAACGCGGCGCGGAAAGAAGTTTCTCACAGTCGCGTTAGTCTTATGTATACGTACGTACTGCGAAGGTTGGCTATTCTATCGTGAGCGTCTATTTTTAGCCACGCCGGGAAAGTAAGCCCTGTGGCTCGATTGCGCGCGCCCCTCTACACATCTATCTAGCCACTTTACCGACTTGTTCGACGGAGAACGGCCAAACGAGGCGACAAAGATTTTTCTCTAAACGTCTTTTGCGTCTTCGTATAAAAATAGAAGATTAGTGTTTGTTTACTGTTTAAATTTCAGACAGATTTACAGATATCAAATGTTGTTTAAGTAATTATATAGTGTTATTAGTGCCTTCCAAGCATTTTCGTTAATAGGAAATAAAATACGTATTTCTTTCATTCTTAGCTAACAATTTTAAAATAAACCGAAAACAGTGAATTGTTTGTATTACCTAGTATACCATCTATTAAAAAAGTTCCATTCGACTACCTTAGGGGTCGGCGGCCCAAAGACCAAGCAATGATTTTCTTTGAGTTTTAGCTCATAGAATATGAATAGTTAAAAGCGAGCACTCAGCAATTTTCCTCCGACCAATGTTATTTGGTTTGCTGGCGAATTGAAACCAAAGCTAAAAGTCACCTTTGAATATAGTTCATTCGTAACTGTTCTAGAATTATTCTCAATTGTGTATAGTGCTCTTTACTTGTTGCCTTTGAGACAGATCCCTTAGACTTCGCAACGTCTTGTGCATTCGCAAGCAGGGGTCGGGAATCCCCAGGTAAATAGAAGCCTAGTTAGGAAATGTATATTCTGCAAATTGAATATGTTGTTTCTATCAAACGAGATTAAACGTTATATTATAACTCGGTTATAATCGCTGATTCTCCGTAATTATTTGCTCAAATAGTTAGTTAACATTCCCAATATTTTTGAGTAATGTTTGTTTTAGGAAAATATTGAATTCAT
>DWTU01003242.1:0-10608 GCA_018251515.1 Cecropterus confusis
AAAGTCAATCATATTTACAGGATGCATACAAATTTACAAACAGACAAGATACAATTCGACGTTTTCTGAAGCTGCAATTACTTACAACTTACTATTTTTTTAAGTATATCATTATTGAAACAAAACTTTCAGGGGCATATGTGCTTAATTGCATTTAAGTATTTTTATTAAAACCACAATGTGGTATTTAACCGCACTTTTACCGTACAAGGTCGTGATTATAAAGGTTCTTAAACAAAACAGCTGATAACTTTTTTATATTATTGTAGTAACGTTGAGTACCTGCTCATGGGAACTATTACTCTGCGCACGATAAAAAGTCCGGATACAAAGATTTCATAATACAATCACTTTGTTGCAACTAAGAGCATATGGGGCGTATTTATTTAAGTACAAAGATAGTGTAATTTCCCATCAAACAGATAATTTTGAAAAACGCTGTTTTTAAGCTAGCTACGCTTACTTGATAGGTTGCCAATTCAAATCTCACTTAATTATTATTTTATAACTAAAAAAATGTTTCAATAACTTTTTTGTAACTTCAAGAGTATGAGGAACATTATCATAATCAGTATAATAATACGAGTATATCATTGTCGTAACATTTTTTAAGTAATTGTATTAAGAATAAAATTATTATTTACGGGACATTTTGTATTAGTTTCACTGTAAGCTAATCATTGACGATGAATGTTTCAAATTCGTATAAATAAGTAAGGAAACCGATAGTTTCTTTTTATAAGAATGAAGAAGAAAATCAGGATTTCACTTGAAAATGAGTGGTCACTGTCGCCTATGGTCATCTGTAAACAACTTTATGTAGAACAGAGGTTCTATCTAACGCAAATCACCGACGTGTTGCTCCTCCGGTGGTTAAGATAATTGCCTTATATAAAAATGAGCCGGAAACCACTCCCTTCGAGCGAAAAGTAAGAACTGCTTCGTAGTATCTCTCTAGCCGAACCCGATCATATTCGTTCTACCAACATATAACATACTTAAGTTTGGACTGGATTATTTAACTAT
Source organism: Cecropterus confusis (assembly GCA_018251515.1). NCBI lineage: Eukaryota > Metazoa > Arthropoda > Insecta > Lepidoptera > Hesperiidae > Cecropterus > Cecropterus confusis. Next base: position 1,027 of record DWTU01003242.1, read on the forward strand.
AATAATGAGTTCAAAATGAAATGAAAAAATGTTCAGTAGAGTTAAAAAAAGCTCGAAGGTAGTAAGTGGATCTCTACTCTAATAACTATAATGTAAACTGGGTACGTTTAGATAAACTTTTAATTGATAAATATGTATTTGGGGGATTTTTCAGTACACACAAGAGATTTAAATAAAATGTATATATACATTACATTATTGTTAAACAGTAGAAGTAGCTAGTAAATATCTCAATACTCTTTTCTAATTAATACACTTTGTAAATTAATATATTTTTTTTAATTTGTTCCAAGCCATCAAACCACATTTGAATATGTCCTAATGAACAGAAATAACTGGCTTCAATTTCATAGCGAAGTTTTTATCATTAAAAAAATCTAGCTTATTGAGTAGATGCCTTGCAAAGTACTTGGAGCTATAAGTGCAATTAACGGATAAAATCTATTTCATTCCCTATTAATCTGTAATCAACCCAGATAAGATCAGTCTTGAAGTTTATTGAAGTTGGAACACCTCCTATAGATCTATTTTTATTACCACACCACCAGAAAACATCGCTTAACACTACTGTTACTAAGCAAAGGAGCTTATGGGGTCCAAAATCGAACCGCAAAGGGTTCTACCACTTTCAAAAGTTAAACGTAACCAATTAGAATAATTCAGAACACAACAACTACTGCTACTACCATCGATACCGTTTGCATTTCAAACTACAGTCGGGAATTGCTTTCCCGTCCGTCTGTTTTTATTACCAACTGATTGTAGTATTGAGCCACGTGTACAACGCAACATTGTAACAAACTTCATTTGCATATAAAGAGATTTTGCAGTTGTTCCTATAAATAACTGTTTTGCAACTTTGTAGTTTTCATTTCACTCTCATAGGAAGCTAATCTAATTTCGTTGGAGCATTGTGGCAATGTTTTTTTGAGCTTGTGAGCTTTTTTTTTAACCCACACTGTGATTTTTCCTTTGTCGTGACAGGGGTACACATACACAGAAAAACGAATACACAAACACCCAAGCTAGCAACAGAAATCTACATTTATCATTTAGACATCTGTTAAGACGGAGATCAAACCCTGATCTCTCTGAATGTCAGAAGTTATAGTGACCATTTCGCCACGCATTTCGACAAATATCTTACCATCTCCTGCTTACAATTTATTCTATGCTAACCCATCAATGCTACGAAGCCATATTTCGATACATGAAATTATTTTATCAAGCCTAATATACTTGCGATACAACAGATACTTCTATGAAAACTTTGTAAGAAAACAAACCCGGGAATATTATTAGGCATGTTACAAACTTACTGTTGACCGCCCTCTGTGTAAGCAGATCTACTACATAACGATCTTCATTGTCTTGTGGTATGTCGTTATCGAAGAGATCCAATCCATGCATAAGTCGTCCGTTAGGCCACTGAAAGAAAGATATTTTTACTAAGCTTTTACCTACTCTTTGTTAGTCAATTTGAGTCTGTCTGTTGGGATTTATCATAAATTTTAGTACCTTTTCGATAATATCGATCCAGATAAAATAAAACAATAAAAAACACATTTATAATCATAAATCATGTTGCATAAAATAATTATCCAAATAATAAATGTATATAATGCGTCATACAAGTGTTTTAGAGATATTTAACTTAATAACAAAGTCGCTTAGTATTGTTATGTGTAAGCGATTGGTTAATTATTATATTTGGCTGTAATTAACATTATAAAGACTTATACAGCCTTTGCATTGAAATAAAAATTATAAACGGTTATATGTTATTTGTACAAGTGTTCTGTATGTATTTCTATTACTTACTTGCACTAAATAGTTGTAATGTTTCAATATAAAAGCCACGTAATATCTTTATAATCTAATTTGAAAGCAGAATGTATCAATTAATGAATGATGTATATACACATGACATTAAGCTATTTTGTTTTTAAGTTAAACAACTCTAAAACACTTGTATGACGCATTTACATAATATATATATTTTTTTTATTTAATGGACCTATCGAATTTATAAGTATGCTTAATATTATAATATAGTGTCAATCATATTATAATATAGTGACCGAATAATTAGCATGTGTAATGCTACTACTCGTATTTAACCATCATCCCTATCCGAAATCAGTTTAAACGAATGTTTCGAAACAATCTGTCGTCAAGTCTTTGTTTCTAGACTATGTGTAAAGAAACTTAGATTTTTCATCCCATTTGTTATCAAACGAGCATTCCTATCAATGAATAATCATGTAACGTCATTTTTAGTAAAACATTGGCGTGGCGGTAGTGCCTAGAGTCGAACCACAAAGGACACATTGCAGGGTTCATTATTACCTATAACTTATATTAGGTTAAATTATCGAAATCACCACCATTGACATTGACCGCCAACAAGTAACTGCTCGCATTGTATGCTATATTTATAAGTACAAAAAATTTATAAGTACAACAAATTTATAAGTAACTAAGCCAATTAATCTCCTAGTTACACTCCATGTAACATAACTTACGGGCACAGTAAATGTAAACAATAAGTATTATATTTAAACTAACAATAGACATAACAAATCTAATTTATATTTGCTTACCGTTTCAACTTTGTTATACGTGTAATAGTCAACGAAGCCTCCTCTCATTCCGTAATGATCATCGTATCCTCGGGCGGTCGGCAGAAATTCCGGCCGAGACATGCCCACATGCCATTTACCCACTAAATGTGTAGAATAACCGAGTGCCTTTAAATAGGAAGGTAAGAGACGTTCCGACAGCGGAATACCACGGTCTTCAGAATTGTACAAAGGAAAACCTTGCATGCCTGAAAACAAAATTTCCTGTTTCCTTGAATATAGTATATGCCAATTTTGTCTAAATTAGGCATTTATCTGTGTTAACTTTGCGGCACATTAAAAAGCGATTTCTGCGACAAACATATTAATGCAAGAAGTAGAATTGTGGCGGTAAGTTAAACTTGTTTTCATTTTAACAGATATAATGGAATGGACAAAGAGATTAAAAGGTAATTAAGCTCAATACTGCTCCACTAACCACAAGGATTTAGCCCACAAAAAAATAATGCCACTTACCCAGCCTCATCGGGTATTTGCCAGTAAGAAGAGCACTTCTAGCTGGAGTACAAATAGCCTCACTGTAGTATTGTTGCAATATGACACCTTTCATTGCGAGGGCATCTATATTTGGTGTCTGGATTTGGTCCGAACCGTGGTACGATACATCATTCCAACCCTAGAAATAATAATATAGTTAGTTGTCAAAAGCATTCTAAACTACTGCGATCTGAGTTATCATATACGGTATGGCAACTCATTTAATAACACAACAAATAATCAACAAACAAGGACAATCTCATTAAATATTATTATTAATTTACTATTTAACAAATGTGTTCTTCGGTACGTAATGTTGTATCTTATGTTTTTAAATACTTTCTACACTCGCAGCCTTCAAAGTAGGATTTTCTCCTGCGTCGTGGGTGCCATGGACACACAAAGACGAATACATAAATACCCAGACCCAGAACAGAAATGTAAACCTATCATTCAGATGTCTGTCTGGCCGGGGTTCAAACTTTTTGACTTTGATAGTCGTCCTATGCCGCGGCGTGGCGTCGCCGCATGGCGTAAGGTCTTCGGGCCTCGAGGAACCCCTCTTTACCCGGGCAATTCCCTCAGTGGATGCACTGTCCACCGGTATTATTGGCTACTGTGAGGTAGGCCTGTGCAGAATTTCTTAGAATATCCATCAACCAAGTGTTTACTTTTCAGCCTCATAAATACTGCCTTTTAATACAGAAAAGTAGCTATATGCATTGTAAGTAGGTAGGAAAGTATAATGCCAATTTAAATGATAATCTTATCATCAATATATATAAGTCGTAGACAAACGTGACCACGGGCGTTCGTATTCCTTAATTTGTTCCTTAACTTGTTTTCCGATCTTTTTAATTTGAAAGACTACAATTCACTGCATTCTATTATATTATATATAAAGTGTAGCTATTGTTATTTCCGGTTATGAACGTCTAAAACTGTACATAAGATATTTAAGGAAATTGTCTTGTAGATGGAATTTACTATTTTTTTGTAATAAAATTACATATTGTTACACTACATATTAATTACATAATTTTAAAGTACGATCAATTAAAAATCCCTGATCAAGTGAATGAGAATAGTTTACGAGATATTTAATTAATTATTATTGAAGTGGCATTTGACCGCTGAGAAAAATATTTCATTGAAACAAATTGTTAAAACAATTGGCTCTAAATAATAAAATGCTCAAGTTTATGACAAAATATTTATTTGGATTCAACGGATAAAAAGACATGCAAAAAGTTTAACATTATGCATTCAACTGCACGCTAAACCAAAAAAACATGAAAAACATGCAAAATCTACATCGAAAAACTTTATACGTTTCTTCCTCATAACTACGTCTTTCAAGTTATTACTACTGCAACTTAAAAACTCGTTGATTTTGATTTTATTTTATTAATAAATTATAAAATAAGCTTGAGTACATTAATACAAAGATAATTGAAAATGAACCTTATTTTCCTATCTTATATTCATAATAATCGCCCTCATAAATATGACGTCGGTAATCTTATAGACATCAACATCTTTAATATATTCGTCTTTGTATGTCCATGGTACCATAAACTGAATAAATGTACCAACAAAGTTTTTAAACTATGATAAAAGAATTTCATTTAAGGAAAAAATGGTATTCGCAGTCAAACGTAATTGTTATTAATATTAATAATAACAAAAAAATATGAAAACATTTTACATACCATATCATCAGCCATAATGAAAACAATATTTGGCCGCGTATAGTAGGTTGCCGACACCGACGCTATGGACGCCAAAAACAACCATTTTCGCCTGTAACGAAGCACAATGCGTATTACATATCTAAAAAGCATATTGGTGCATCGTATGTATAATACTGCTTTATAAAATGTTTTGCTATAGATATGCATTATCTAACGAAGTCTTCCACCCTGACTTACCCAGTCTATTAGTACCTATTAATGAATAATTACTTATAGCTATTGGAGCATAATGTGCGAAATTGTTATAATGATTAATTAATACAAATGTTTTGACTTGTTAAGGTAAAAATCGTTTAAGCGTAATTAGGGTATAAATATGGCACGATTATACAAACTCAGCTTAAAAAATTACATTTCCTAATTCGGTAAAATCTATATTTCTCATAGGGATGAGACTTTTAGTAAAGTAATTGATCTACGCTAGAGGCTGATTGAGAATCTCAACATGTAGAGACGCTTACTAAAATAAAAACTTTATCTTTACAAAACCTATCGTCAGTCCCGTAAATATCCGCGCCTTAGTAAACGAAAAAAAAACGAAGTGAACTTTTTAAATATGTTTTTAGTTATGTTTTAATAGAAGGCATTTGGCGATGTGTGTTTTAAGTAATAATTAACCGATACCGAACTATAATTACGTTTCTCGGTGATACTATAGCTGTCGAAAAGCCAGGCCTACGACTGCTTTGCATAGGGCCACAATGGTCGTTGCGCGGCGGCGGTGGTGTTTATTTTCCTAAATACGTAATATTAGTAATTTAAAAAGTTATCAATACGTATTGAAACAGTTTTGAATATGGAATATTTTTTGGAAAAGGATTAATACGAAGGTATGGTTATCAGCTTGGTCAGATTTTTTATTAAATTTTCAAATGTGAAAAGTGGTTATAGTGACATAACTACAATAGTTGGACATATACTATCGCGAGGTTTTCTGTAGATATTGATATGCTCTCTAATATTGTAGAACATTTTTTGTTCTATCATCAATAGTTTTCGCAGCGTATGCGACGAAAATAATTTTTAAGCAATTTTTTACACCTCGGTTCACGTTACTGAAGTTTTAGTAAGGAATACATATTTTTATAGTAATAAAAAAAGTCTATGTTACTCAGGAATAATGTAACATTCTAATGGTAAAAGATTTTTTTAAAACGCTTCCGAAGTTTTTGAGTTATTTTATGAAAAAAACTTATATATATATGTGAATTCTACCAATCCACAAATGGCCAGCGTGATGGACTTTGGTCTAAGCTCTTCTTATAATGAGAGGTAACCTTTACCCAGCAGTAGAACAATATTAAGTAACGACGAAAGAAATTCTCCACTACACTACCAATTACTTTTGTTACTTAATTTACAAACTTTTTATAAATTACGCGGAACTTTAATTTTATTATGAATGGATATGTGGCGACCCTATGTGGACTGCAAGGTCAGCGTTTGGCCAGCGTTTGGCCAGCGTGGCCGCGCAACCGCAAGGCGTCGATACGGTCGGTCTCCCGTCACGGCTCGATGTAACCGTGTATTATTAACTATATATGTATCTTTAACTTATAAACGCCAATAAAAAGTGTATCTGAACCTTGGACTGTTTTAATCACCTTCGCGTCGCGAATAACAATACCCACACCTCCAAAAGATATAATCTATATTGTAGATATCTTAGAATATTAGATTTTTGTTTAAATTATGTGAAAGAAGTCTTGATTTTTTGATGTCCCCTGCATCTATAGAATTATCTGTATACGTAATTTGATTTATTTGGCTCACTTATATACACAGCGATCATGTTAGTCCTCGGGAGTAGCAACGCACCTGTGATCGACTTCAGATAGAACCGCTGTTCTATATGAAGTTACAGATGTCCATCAGCTGCATTATCCACTTACTATCAGGTGGGCTGCATGCTCGTTTGCTAATCCAATCTGATAAACATAAAGCGTTTTGATGGGTGTGCCTCTCCGAAGAGGCCTTTTCAGTAATACTCTCACTCACACTGCTGTACATAGCTCTTCCCTAATGTGGTTTTTTGCCATAAGTCAGGCATGCGTGCTGGTCACAGTAGTTGTTAATGTTACTCAGTTAGACGCTGTTACCCATTTTTTAGATTGTGCTCCTTATACGTCTCCGACGACATCCACGGGAACATAGAAAGCCTGTGTCTGAAGCCTTTTCAACTGAACTAAACAACTTCAATTTTGCTTTTTTTGCCATAGAAGTCGGTTTTTATTTTTTGTTAAATTTTTTTTACAAAGTATGTATTGATCGCAGAACACGATATCAACAAGCTGAAGAAATAAAGGATCATGGTGTTCAAAAAACGATCAAAAAGCTTGGAAATTTTGGACACAGTTTTGTTGTGACTATATACCAAACCGACATTTATTAAAATATTATTTTGACTTTTTGTGACATAGGCGTCGGTTTATTTCTCAGTAATTTCCCTTTTTTATTTTTTTTTGAAAGTATGTATATTTATGGCGTAACTTAGTAAGATGGTCCAGAATCCTGTAAGACGTTCGCTTCGCTTTGCGCTTGGCCGGTTTTATACTAGAGTCATATTCAAATCAAATAGCTCTTAACTTGTAAACAAAGGCACTCCTTTTTTTCCTGCACTAACTCCTTTTTTACCTGACTGTGTCAGAAAGAGGTTAATGTTTTTCGAGCATATGTATGTATGTTTGTTTGTATGTCCATTTCTTTGGCACGCGCTAGAGCCCAAACGGCTTAACGGATGGTGACGTATGACATATCATTAGAATTGGAAAAGTGACATAGGCTATATGATTTTTAACAATAGCGCCTGATTATAGGGTAAAAAGGGGGAGAAAGAACAACTTTTTTAGTATCACGACAATATGGGTATCAAATGAAAGCTAGTAAATAAACCATTCTGAAAATATATATTATAATATTTTTACTTGACTCATTTGACGAATACTCCTATAAAGCGTTAAATTAAATGTATCATTATGGTCAAAAAAATCGTTTTAAGCAGTCGGGTTTTTTGTTTTAATATTTTTAACAATGCTACTAGTTATATATTAGTATTCTATTCTATCCCCGAAGAAGTTTTGAGTGCTATGTAGTCACTGAAACACAATATAACGCAATCCGCTAAATTAAAAAGAAAACTCAAAATTCCCGAGTGAAGCGCTCGAGCGCTCGTTTCGTACCAATTTTGTCTGCGAGATGCGATTAAGAGGAAAATTTTATAAAAATTGCGCGGAAAAAGCCTCGAAATGGCTGCGTGAGGGCGGTTAAGTGGGTCTCGGAACTGGGTCAAATGCGCCCAAACAGAACGAATGTTGATTGATAGCTTGGCTCCATTGAACGTGAATAGGCCTTTTTATCAAATGTGTGTAGAGGGTTGTGAGGTAGACGGTAACTTCCGATTAAGTAAATTGTATGTCTGAATCCTTATTTATCGTTTTACAAATAAAATACGTTAGTTTATTTACACGTCTGAATTTTGGAAATGAGTTGCATATAATATGATTTATTGCTAATAATAATATTTGAAAGACTGTATTATCATACCACATTAGCATTATAACGTCTTTCACGTTATAACGTGATTCGATATTTTTAAATAAAAATATAAAGAAATAAAAAAAAAAATAACTATAAAAAATGTACTTAAGGGTTGCGGCAATAAGTGGCCCTTGGAACTAGGTCAAATGCCCCCGAACAGAACGAATCTTGATTGATAACATGGCTCCAATCGACATGAATAGGCCCTTTTATCAAATACGTATACGGACGGTGATTAAATCGCCCGTAGCGTGTAAAGGCTGCATATTTTTACAATAGGTATTCATTGTAGGGATCGAGAATATTCTTTTTTTTTCTATTTCTTATTTGTTTTATTAGTACCTAATATTTAAATACAAATAAAAATTGTTCAAAAATACCGAATGTTCTACAAATACGCGCGTTTAGAACCCACCCAAAATTGTTTTACATTTATGAGATTATTTTTTATTTAGAATCTCGGTATGATTATACGCACATAAATTATCTCAAATTTGAATATGTATAAAAGTAGCTTGAAAATAGTAAGTACATAGTACATATAACCAAAATTATATACCTTAAATTTTTTAATGTTTTTTTTTAAAGAAGACTGGTAGCAAGTAACATGTTAATCCATGTCTTCAAAAATGCAAAAAAAACATGCCAGACCCTTGCTGAGTGTTAAACTAAACCATTTACGGTTTCCCACGAAAACCGTAAATATTATCGGGTTAAAAGTAAATATACTATTCCAGGCTTTAATCTATCTCCGTGCCAAGCTAAATCCATATTCATTCAGCAGTTCTGATTGATTAAAAAAATCCGCTTGATTGATCAAAAATCGATTCAGCAGGATTGAGTAACAAAAATCCATCCATTCATCCTCATAAACTTTTTCCATTTTAATATAAGTATGAAAAAAGAAACGACGATCGTTTATTTTCCAAACTTCACTATGACTGTCTTTTGTAGTTTACTTCATAAAAAAGATGAAACCAGAACGTGACTGTAGTGTAAAACGTAATCTATAATAAAATCTCTTGAAGCGAAAACATTGTACTAACACGTGTATATTGGTTTAAACCTAATGAAAGATAATAGGTAATTATATTACTTAGAAGTTAATTATCACTGCTTTACGGTGAAGAAAAACATCGTGAGGAAACCTACACACCTGAGAGTTCTTTAAA